>PVIJ01001237.1:56560-114402 GCA_004024925.1 Scalopus aquaticus | reverse complement strand
TAACAATAAAATATATATATATTTTTAAAAAATGTCTTTTTGAGGGCCTCCCTGGTGGCGCAGCAGGTTAAGCACAGTGCTGTGGAGCTGTCTGCAGCCTTTACTGCATGAGTTTGATACAGGGTCGAGGAGATTCCCACATGGCGCAGCAGACCTCTCCTGCCTCGCCCGCTGCTCCCCTCAGCAGTGTATTTCTGATCTGCCTGTTCTGCTCCCCACTCTGTCTCTGGGCAATCCTCTCACCACCCCACACCTCTGGCCTATACCCCAGCTCTTGTATGCATAAATAAATAAATCTTTAAAAAAATAAAATTTTAAAAAATGTCTTTTTGATATAACCATTTTCTCAATACAACCATCTCTCATCTGGACTTCTGTAACTGCTTCTTAGTTGTTCCCTGCCACTTTTCTCGGGGCCCCTTCAATTTATCTTCTACACTATCAACAAAACAAGCTTTTGAAAATGCAAATCTACAGCAACTGCCTCTACTCAAAAGTCTTCAATGACCCCCCCCCCTTGCTCTGAGAATAAAGACCAAAATCCTAATCCAACTTTTAAGTCCCCCTTGATTCTCTAAGGTATCTTCTTACCATTCATCTTCTCATAGCTAAGAGTAAGTACTCAGCAGTCAGTGTAGCTAAAAGTATTGAGCACCTACTGTGTGCTAACTACTAACTGAAGGGCATGGTTTATCCTAAATGATTTTGTCCTAATCAATGAGGTAGGGATTTCTGTTCTGCCTGTTTTCATGGGGAATCTGAGACACAGAGAAGTAACTGTCCAAGGGCAAAGAGTAAGAGAACACAAGGGACCATGGAGATGGATCACGGGTGAATTGGTGGTGGGCTACCCAAGGGGAATGCAAAATGTAGAAGACATAAATAACAATAAAAATATGTATTATATATAAAAAAAAGAAAAAAAGAAAATCAAAAGGAAAAAAAAAAAAAGAGTAAGCGGTAAGGCCACAATGTAAATGCAGGCTGGCCGGCTGTGGGACCCTTACTCGCATCCGGCACACCAGGCCGTCTCTCAGTACCAGCCGTAAGGGAAGTCCATCAGCTCCTCAAGTGTGTGGTTTCCCTTCACACCTCCAGGTCTTCACAGTGTTCTCCCCGCTGAACACCCTTCAGCTCACACTGAAACAATCCTTCCTCTGCCGGGTCACTCTGTAATGTTCCTTAGAAGTGTTTGAACCACTCCCTGCTCTGTTCTCCGATGGCATTCTCCATTTCCCATTGCTGAACCCCAATTCAATTTTATTGTAATTACTTATCTGCCCTCACGCAACTTCAGACTGCATGAAGACGGGGCCGTGCCTATATTGTCCATCACTATACACGTAACAACTGGCACAGGCCTTGGGGGCAGATGAGGGGCTCAGTGAATCATTTCACATGGCACTAGGACTACAAAGCCTTTCCTCACGCCCTTCCAGAAGGAGTTTGTTCTCTATTTCTCAAGAACCCTGGTCATATACCACATATACACACATGCACATATGTATATGTATACATATATCTATGAAAAAGGATATACATATGTATGCTTCTCCTATATGCTTGTGAAAAAGCAGGTATAATATCCTATGGACCTATGCAACTTTCAAAATGATGCCACAAACTTAGCAATTAAAAACTAAGTATAGCATGCAGGTGATCTCTATTATTGCTTACAACTGCTTATAAACCTACAATTACAGCAATAAAAATTTCAATTTAAAAATTACTGAAAGAAATGGACTGATAAACAAAACAGTTAATTACTCAAGAGTTTACAACACATTTCTAACACTCGGGGTCCTCAGTAATCCAGCTCCTTATTACCTATTCAACCCATCTCCCAACTATCACACACTTCTCTTCTAATCCAGGTGAAAATGTTACTCTTCCTTACATCCATGGCCTCACCTAGTTTCCAGCTCTTTCCCTAGGACACCGGCCCCATCTGAGCACCATCTGATTCGCCCTTCCTTCCTCTGACTCTTCTTGCGTATAGTCAAACTGCACTCGCTCTCTTAGGTCCTGCTCTAGTCTCACCTCCACTGTGAAATTTTCCTGAACTCATTTCTTTTTCTTAGGATCTTATATTTCCTGTATTTCCAACAAGAATATAAATTTCCAGAATCTCGGGCTTACTCCCGCTCTCAGGAATCCACAGAGTACCTACCAGACTGTTAAGTACATAATCAATAATTAATAAATACTTGCTGACTGAAAGCTAAGGCTCACAGTAACCATGCATAGTATCAACCCTCCATCCTCCATGCTAAGAGCAGCGCCCTTGCATAGAAAGATAACCGGCTGCATGCACCGAACTCTCTATCGGAATAGACTGTAATGCCTTGATTTGTATTAAGTAGTGATTTTCACCTTTCTAGGAAGTCACAAAGCTGCCACACAATTCCTCCCTTCTCAAGGTCCAGGCCTGCCTAGTTAACCATGCCACACTGGCAAACAACTGTGTAATTGTCCTTATCTGTGACACAAAGATAAAAACAAGCAGAGATAGTCATATTCTAGACATCTGCTGTTCACACCTTCTCCCAACAGGGAGATCATTATTTGGACACAAGAGCTATCTATTCTAACTCCTACTGGGCAAATATCTTGTTTGTAACAAAGCACATTTGCAAATAGAATACAATGACAGTATCAATAAGAACTTGAAAGAGACTTTCCAAACATAATCCCTGTTATTATTTACTCTTAGGATAATCCAGAATTGATAAAAAGCCAAGTTCTCCCAATAGCCCACAGAGATTTGCCTCAGCCCTTCAAACTCTCTCTAGTTAGCTTCTCTTTCTCATCCAACTTGTCAGAGTTCTCACCATACAACCAACAACTAAATTTCTCAGCCTGAATTTTTGGTTACATCAAGTAGAAGCTACAGTTATTTTCCCAGAGGGATTTCCAAATGCCCTGCTTATCTCCAGAACAGTCTTCAAATACTTTCAGTAACTCAATGGCAACAGTTTTGCTGCTAAAAACTTTCCCAACATCTTTAGCTAAAATCCCCCTCCCCAGAAGGGGAAATCTGAGTAAAAACACTGCCAGCTTCAAGTTCCCTTAGGCAAATTTCCAGCTCTAGTGCAAGGCCACAAGGTTAAACATTTCTCAATGACGCAGGATCCCTCAGAGGGAGGAACAAGAAAAAAATTAAAACTTATTCTTCCCAGTGCAGTAAATCAAGTGACAAGGCAACCAAGTTCTAAAGAAAAAGTATGAGTGAGGGTAAACTACATACTGCTGAAGACTCTGGTGGGCCCACAAGATGAGAGCTGGGGGAGGGGGGTGCAGGGGGGTGTCATGGAAATACCTGCAAAACCATCAGTCCAGCGAAATTGACAGAGAAATCTTTAGGTTCTCTAAAGACTCTCTAGACTAGTAACAACATGTATGTTTTTACATATTGTAAAATAAAGACTGTATAATTTATGAAAATAAGAGCAACTAAAACAAGACTTAATCAAGTGGTTGTAAGGCAAGCAAATGGAGTCACACATAAAGCAAATCATTAAGATTACTCTAAGCGAAATAAGTCCAGAACAGAAAGACAAACATTTTATGATTTCACTCATCTACAGAGAATAAGGAACAAAAACAACCCCCTCAGACTGATAACAAATGGTGGTTACTGGAGGAGAAAGGAATGGGGTCCAGGAGTCAGCTGGATAGTGGCGGGTGGGGTGTAGTATGTACATTTATTGAGGTGTGAAGGCATACTCCTGAAATGTATATATTATTGCAAATCAACGGTACCTCAATTTTTTAGGAAAAAAGTACAGTACGTAAAGACTGGGAAAACTGAAATACACTCTATCAGTTTCTTGGGGAAAGAGTGTAAGGCTGATCATAGAGAAGGTAAACTCATCTAAGAGGCTAGTAGGACTTTCGGACCTCTGGCCACCTGCAGTTAGAGAAAAAGTGTGAAATAAAATCAGAATTGTTGGGGCCTCCCTGGTGGCTGAGGGATTAGGTCTCAGCGCTGTCACTGCTAAGGCCTAAGTTCGATCCCTGGTCAGGAAGCTGACCCGCATGGCGCAGCAGACCTCTCCTGCTTCGCCCACTGCTCCCCTCAGCCGTGTATTTCAGTAGATCCACTTGTTTTGCTCCCCACTCTGTCTCTGGAGAGTCCTCTCACACCCTCCCCTGCTCCTCTAGCCTATACCCCAATTCTTCTACACAAAAATAAATAATAAATTTTTTTTAAAAAAATCAGAATTGTTCCCCTAAAACTGGAACAGCGTAGTCTAAAATCGGGGGTTTCCTGTTCCCACTAATGAAGGATGGAGCTAAGCAATGAGGGGAAGATAAAAAGGAGTCTTGGAAGAGCAGCTGTGCCTGGAGGAAGCATGTGGAGCAGAGAGACTTGTGAAGAAGCCACACTTGCTTCTCAGTGTTGACCTTGTACCAAGGACATGGGGGACCTGGAAGGAGACACTTGGAAGAGACTTGAGAGGTCACGGGGAGGCTGACAACAGTAGACTTTATCTTAACTAGTCCTTTTATTTTGTTCTCTTCCTTCCAGGCTTGTCTGGTCCCTTCTGCCCCTTTCCACTGGGTACCCACCAGCAAATGCCATGGGCTTGTGGAAGGCTTTCAGGCCTCAGTAGCACTGCTTTGGGCCAAGCCTGTTTGGGCATTTACTCACACGGGAATGGGTAACTTTGGGGGCTTCACTTGGGTTTTCTTTCTCTTCACTCTACTGCACACTAATTCTATTAAAGTTCCTTTCTATTGAAGGTCTTAAGTACTAAGAGTATGTTTGCTTTTGTACGGTAAATGGCAGAACCTCTTTAAAGAGTGGAAATTTAGGGGCTTTGGGGTACCCCCTAGCCTTCCCGCTAATAGAACCAATTCAAAGATCACACAACTTTAGAGTTAAAAAGGGCCGAATGCTTACAAGAATGTCAATGATGAAAATACTGTTATAACTGCATAGTGTTTGACTTCTCAGAGTGCTTTGATTTTCTTAGTCCTCAAATAAAAATGACTGTAGCTGCTATGTGCCAGGAATTGGGAACACAAAAATGAGAAACCACCCCTGCATTCAAGGAGCTTACTTGTAGTGATGAGACCTGCTAGAAATAATGACACAATAAAATAATCAAGCAGGTAGTTTTTACCAAGTATAGGCAGAGCATAAGGGAAGGTGCACCTCCGCCTGGAATCAGGGCCTGCGTCTCAGAAAGGCCACCCTGAGAGGCCTGGAAGACGAGCAAAAACTGGCTGGCTGGCAGTAGAGAGAGGACGGTCAAGGCAGAGGGAAGACTGTATGTAAAGGAATAGAAATTTTAAAAAGCACACACTGTTCTGGAAACTAAAAACAGTTCAGCATTGCTAGAGCCTGTGAAGCTGGAAGTGATAAGAGTGACCAAATAATAAGTCAGGCCAAAAAGACGAATAAAATAGCTTACATTTTACCCATAAGAAACTGAAGAATTCTGGGCAAAAGAATACACTAATCAAAGTCAATGATTAGAAAAAGCATCTTGGCAGCTATAGAAAGGACAAATTAAAGAACAGTCAGACTATAGGTAGGGAGACCAGAAGACTACTGACACCGCAGCGGAGTCTACTCTTAAGGAGACAAAATGAGGTCAAAGGAGAGGTCAGATATACAGTAATCAGAGCATGTATACGTAAGGTATACAAGAAAAGAGAGTTAAGAATGTGAATCCTAATTTTCTGGTCAACGTAGGGAATGGTACTGAGTTAGAAGTTCAAGGGCTGTCACAGGGAATGGTGACATCAGTTTTAAATATGTCAGCCAGGTGAATCATCTAGATGTCCATGTGGGGAGAATTAATGGATTAAATGAATCCAGAGATCAGGAAATAAGTTGGGGATAGAAGACATCAGAGAGATCTCTGAATAAGCAGTAGCTGAAGTCACAGGTTAGGATGAGATTGGTTAGGATGAGAGAAACAGGTCAAGTAACCCTAGGAAATAATGACATTTACAGATTCAGGGCACAGAACGAAGACTGCAAAAAAGACTGAATAGTGGGCAGGGAAATAGAGGCAAGCTGGAAAGAGTGGTGTCTATAGTTTAGCTGCCCAGAAGCTAACCACCATTCCTATTTGGGGAAATCCTGCTACAGGCGGAAGGCAGCCCCCTCTGCTACTAGAGGCTGAAGTGTGCGGTGTGTGTCTCTGTAACCTGACATCCAGCTCACTATTATAATCCAAGTCCAGCCAATTTGTGCCTCCTACCATGACTCTGAATATTGGGAGAATGGCTCAAAGGTGGGAAATGTACTCAGAAATTGTTCATGGCACTGCGGCAAGTGTCTACTGGCGGCAGAGTGAACAGCAGCGAGCCTTTATTGGAGGCCAGGCCTGCACCAGAGGCAGAGAAGGTCAGTGAGTCATGCCAGGGACAGAGCCCTCAGTAGGCTGATCCCATGGCAGGGTCTTCATGATGTCTGGCCTCGCTCAGTTCCTGCTTGTTTTCTGATCTTTTTGATCCAGCCTTCTTCTCATGCTTCGGCTAAGCAGATTACACAAAGGGAACCCCAAGTAGCGCAGAATGAGAAGACCACCGAACAGGCTCAGGTGGTAAGGAAAGGTCATGTAGGAGGTGGCCTAAGATGGGTCCGCTGCACAGGCTGACCAATATGTCAGGGGGATCGAGGTGAAATCATCTTTCACATGTGCTATCTCACTCCATCTTTGCAACACCTTCTGAGGACAATAAACCAAACCCTGCATGTTTAAGAATGAAAAAACTGAGGCTAAAAGAAATAAGGATTGCTTATGATCATATCATCGTTTTTACTATCCAAGGCTTCCCTTAACACTTTGTGTGCCGGCTATTTTCTGTGCCACCGCATGAATGGCATAAGCATTCAATAAAACACACACAGCCCCTGAACTACTGTATATATTTTAATGAAATTTTAAACGCACAGAGATTAAAGCTTCTAGACCGAGTACAATCAAAGAAATAGCTCCTAATAGTTCCAAATAAATCCACCGTGGCGTGAAAAACCGGAGACTAGATGAACACGTGAATACGTGAGAGGACCACAAAGTGTTAAGACATTTACTTCATGGATGCTCAGTAAAAGATAGTAAACGTCTACACTAATTCTTATATTGAAGGTCTACTGACCCAGATGATGACCATATATGGTTCCCAGTCCTGGTCTTCCAGTTTCTTCAATTTTGTAATTCAGTAATTCTAAGGAGAATGTTAACAAAAGAACTAGAATCCCGGTAGTAAACCAGAGACACACTGCCAGAAACACTAGGCTCCTTGCCATTACCCTCCCATGGCTCACTCCGGCTGCCTTGGTCACGACTTAAAGAATACATCCATCATCAGCTACAAGGATCCCTCAGGTGGAAGAAGGGACCTTCTATCCCTGACCATGAGAACCACTTGTGGGAATGAGAGGTTGAAAGCTTTCAAAAGAAGATAATTATTTCTCAACTTCATTCCTTTGGGATACGTCACAGCCAGGAAAGGAGAAATTGGAAAAAGCAGCTTTCACAAGCTGCCAAATCCATGTTCTAGTCCCAGGGGATAATTAGCCAATGAGGTCTTGTGGAGTTGAGGTCATGTTGGCAGAGGTTAACATTTTATGGTTGAACATGTAGCCTCTTGATATTTAGCTGCAAGGCTAAAAGGGATGACATCCTGAAAAGCCAAGAAACTCATACCCATAACACCACACTTAGCAATTTGCATCTCAAAAGTAATTTGTAAACTTCAACTGATCCATCTTTATCATAAATAGTTTACAAGAGCATTTGTGAAACTACAAGTTCTCTAAATCTTATCTAAAACTCTTCTGCTAGGAAAAGAGATTTCTACTAACTCCAAAAAACAGAATTTAGAAAGCTTAAAGTAACAAAAGAAAGAAAAAGGGAAGTTTTCCAAGAAATAAAGTCTGTTTGTGGTACTTTAATCCCACGGGCAGCACACCCAGTCTGAAGCTGTCTGACATCCTTATGAAGACGAACCCTGAAATAGAGTCTATGAGCCAAGAGGTTTCAGGAGCACCACACAGCTCACAAAAACTGTCATCTTCACCCGGAAAGTAATCTGAGATGCAGTAGGCCAGCAATCACTGCTTGGGGAGTAGAAGCATTCCGACTGGAACACTCTTGGTTTGCGCTTGGGCTGTTACATTTCTCTGACTTAAATATAATCTCCCAAAACCTAGATAAAACTAAGTACATTAAAAACAAAAAAACAAATCACTAATTACCTGAAAGAGCTCATGCTTCAAACATATGCTAGATCCTTACTTGAAAAGAGAAAAAAAAGAGTCCAGCCCTCCACAGAAGCACATCTAGTGACAGAGATACAAATACTCTGGTTTACGTATCTTGACAATTTCACACACACACAAATATGAGTGACATTTCTCAAAATGAATGAGGGAGAAACATTTTTTTTTAAAGGATAGTTAAAAAAACAATCCTCTATATCTTACAAAGGAACTAGAAAGGGACCCTTAGCAGGATTGCTTCTTTTGGTTCTGCGAGGACTTGCTGGGTTGGAGGACCTAGAGTCTCTAAGTCCTAAGATTCTTCCCAATATCTCTAAAATTACATGTTCATTTAGCTCATACGTTAACATACACTTATTCAGCACCTAGTATGTATCAAACTGAATCGATGCTAGATATAAAATGGTAAAACAAATTTAACAGATAAAAGACAGGTTCCGTCAGAGTTTATAATCTAGTGGGGGATATGCACATTAAACAAGCCAAAAGAATGCCATAAACATATAATCTCAAAGTGTTAGTACATGAAGAATGAAAAAAGGAGAGGATGGGACACCGTCTGAGACCTGAAGGATGTGTAGGAGTAAATAAAACAGGTTGGAAATAGGGAAGGCAGGCTAGGAGGATGGATCCTAGAAAGAACAGGGAAAATGAGGGGATAAATAGGCCGGCAGGAAGTAACACAATGGAACCGTGCGCACTGGGAAACCTCGCCGGCACTCCATGAGAACAAACACTGACTACTTCTTCAGGATCTGAAGATATTACCTAAGCTCTACTGTAAACTATCTAAACCAGAATACGGTCCCTACGCAGGTGGGAACGACGACTTTTTCTAGATTCTCACATGCTTTTCATTGTAAAAACCTAGTAAATTCTATGAATATATCCCAAAAAATCTTTTTCTTTAAATTTATCTTCGGTTCTAAAATCACTCATACTAACCACCCCGGCTGGGATTAAACGTAAATGTAATAACACTGTGTATGTACTCACTTCCATCTGGCTTTTTACATTCAGCATGTTTTTGGAAGTGACCCATGCTTTTGAGTGCATCAGTAGTTTATTATTTTTATCAGTAGTTCTCTACTATTACCCATTTACCTATTGATGGACATCTAAGTTATTTCCAGTTTGGGATCATTAAGAAAAAGCTGCAAAAAAACTAAGAGAAACGTTTCATTCATTTAAATAACTATGTAAAAAACCATTTTTATATAATACCAACAATCTGGTAGAATTCTACGTTAGAATTTTTCTTAGGAAAAAGTAACGTAAATGTTGTATTCTCTGAGAAAAAGTAAAAAATGGCTATTAGCATTCATGTACAAATAGGAATATGTTTCCATTTCTCTTGCATAAAGATCCAGAAATAGGACTGCTGATTTATATGGTAAACATGCTTTGCTTACCTTTATAAGAAATAACAAATTGTTTTCCAAAGTGGTTACACCATTTTATATTCTACTAGCAGTACATGAATTTCAGTTGTTCCACATCCTTTCCAACACTTAGTACTGTCAGTCATTTTAATTTTAAGATCTGAGTGGCTGTGCAGTGGTTTCTCAATGTGGCTTTAGTTTGCATTTCCCTGATGGCCAATGATACTGAGCATATTTTCATGTGCTTATTGGCTTTTGTATATTTTTTGAAGTGTCTAATAGTTTTTCCCATTTTTATTGGCTTGTCACCTTATTAACAGTTCTTTATATTCTAAATGTTTTTTCCCACTCCGTGACTTGTCCTTTCATTTTCTCAACAATGTACGAAGAGGAAAAGTATTAAACTTGATAAAGTCCAATTTAAGAATTTCCTTTCATATGTCATGCTTTTTGTGTCCTGCCTTTTTTTGTTACCTTTAGCACATTTAGGTCTGTGACCCATTTCAAGGGAATTTTTGTTTAAGGTATGGGGTAATGATCCCCTTACCCCCCCCCCTTTTTTTTTGCTATACAGTCAGTTCTTTCAGCACTCTTTGTTGAAAAAGATTTCGTTTCCTGATTTATAAACTTTCATTTAAACCAGGGATAGAAAGAAACATAACACTATTTCTAAATACTCGCGATCACTCACAGCCTTTTAAGCAAAACAAAAAACACCTCCCCTCACACCCCTGCATCCTCCTGCATTAGAGCGCCCAGGCCTGAACACTGAGTTTCACTGACTCATAGAAGCAATTTAACATTCAGACCAAAAAAAAAAGGTTATTTTTCTGAAGCAATTACATGAGTTCACAAAGAAGGTGAAGAAACAAGAACCCCCATTATTTTCCCAAGATCTTGAGAGGTATTCTGTATATATCCTCACTCACAATTATTCAGTATGGTTTCAATCAACATCAACAAATCAGTTGGTCTTCAGCAACGAGAGGGGTGTGCAGGAGGTGCAAAGAGCAACGCTTTGAAACTCAGAACAAGGGCACTGAAGCTATGTGATTGATCTTAGGTAAGTTATTTACCTAAGATTGTTGGTCCTCTATAAAATGAAGGTTTGCCTCAGGTCATCTTTACAATCCCTTCTCCAGTTAAGCATTCTAGAAAGCCAAGAAGCAGTCTATTTGTTCTTTCTTCCAAAAGTCAAGAAAAATGTCCCCCAGGCATGTCAATTTGTGAACATTTACCAAATGAGAACAGTGCACTAGGAGTAAATTTTCTTTTCTATTTGTTTCCTGTTTTAGCCAATGAGTCTGTACTAACTAGACAACAAATGATCTTTCTAATCATTTTATATTATCTTCTGATTTTTAATAATTTTGAGCAAGGCCTACTGCCCAGGAAATAAATCAATAAATCACCTTTATTTTGCTTGTTCATCTCAAAAATAAAGTCAAATAAAAGTAAAATATCTGTTGTAAGAACACTTCTGAACTTTAATGTGCACCTGAGGTTTTTGATTTTGCACATCTGGGTGGAGTCTGAAACTGCAATCCTAACAGGCTCTCAGATGATACAGACCATACCTGTCCTTGAATTGCAAGGTGTCACACTGTTGTCGATCACAGTGTTTGGGTAGCCTCATTAATGTAGATACAAGTTTTCAATACTCTACACAACCAAGTATTTTTGGCAAATTAGTTTTATGGCACTGATTTGAGAAATAGAATTCAAGTGATTCTCAAGAGAAAAGATTCTCAGGAAATTAAGAGCAATTTAACATTTTAACTCTTAATCATATGTGCTTTAAGTTTATTTGCAAGGCAAAAATGAGGTAATGTGAGTTCTGACTTTCTGATATGAAGAGCTGATGAACTGTTAAAAGAATTTTCACACCTACCCTAGAGTCAAAGAACAAAATATTACAGAATGTACTTTCAAATAAGTAAAATGTTTTACATTAATATCACTATTTTGTGTCTAAAAGTACTCACATTACTCTTACTCATCATAAACAAAAAAATAACTTAGTGTGTCTTCAGGTTATAAAAAAAAAGTTCTGAAAGGTTCAGCAAACTGAGAATAAGTTAGTGTGCATAGGAAGGATATACAGTTCTGCCAAAACAGGCCCTAAAACAAACACTGCAAAGATAAATTTAAATAAATCTTACAAAACAGAAACAAAGGCAAAAATGTGAAAAGGATTTACCCAAGTTCGACTGTCAGTGGAAACAACGTAATGGGATGGGGTGCCTTCCTACCACGCACTGTTCGGTCAGTGGGAGGCTCTGACGACCAAGGTCCCAAACCAGCAGTTCCAGCTTCTACCAAGTCACTATACTTCATTTTCTTCATCTCTCAGTTATACCTACATGTATGTATACACACAAATACACACAAATACACACACACACACACACACACAGGCTCACTCGCTCTTTAATATGGTTTTACACAAAGTAAATGTGTATATGCTAATTACAGGAAAACTCAAAGTGGGGGGGGAACCCCCTATGAAATAACCAATCTTCTACTGTTAAAATTTAGGTTGTTTCTGGATTTTGGGGTTTGTTTTTTTTTTTTTAACCATTACAAATACTACTACTATAAGCATCCTTAATATAAATTTAATATATTTTTTAAATTTCCTTAGAACAAATTCTCAGAAGTATCTCGAAGTTAAATAATTTTTGTAAATGCTGTCAAATATCAACACAGTTGTGGCAAGTCGTCAGAATATCCAGGAAGAAAAAGAAGACCTATCTGCACCGTACTCAAAATCCCAACAACAGAAACCAAAAACAACTACAATGACATCAAAAACATAAAACACTATGTGCCAGTAACTATTACAGTTTTATATACTTTAGACATATTAACTCATTTGATACGTACAACTTCCTGGGTGTGACATTACTACTGCTGCTGCTGCTGCTGCCGCCACCCCCGCCACCCCCGCTATTACTATTTTACAGGTGAAGTAATAGGCACAGAGAGGTTCAAGAATTGGCCCAAGGTTACATAGCTAGTTAGTGGCAGAGCTAAGAAGACTGAGTTCCAAAGTTTGTGTTCTGTGTTCTACGAGAACTACGCCTACTCTTAAACTTTTTGATGTCAGTACTCCTTTACTCTCTTACAGGTATGGAGAATGTCAAAGAGCTTTTGTTTATGTGGGTTCTATCTATCAATACTTACTATATGAAAAATTAAAACTGAAAATATTTCAATAATTCTCTTAAAAATAGCAATAAATCTACTACACATTAACATAAATAACAATTTTAGAAAAAGAAATATTTCCAAAACAACAACAAAAAAATAGTAAAAAAGAATGCTGTGTTATCTTTAATGAGATTTGCAAAAATCTCAAACATTTCCATTTCTAGAAAAATTCAGACAGCTGAATTTTCATACCTGGATTCTACATTCAATCTGTTGATAAACTGTATGTACATCATGTGGTTCTGGAAAACGACACTGTACATGCATGAGAGGGCAACAGTAAAAGGTAAGTAACGTTTCTGTATAAATATAAAAAGCTTTTATGTCGCATCCACTGAGACGGCCTCAGAGACGCCCAGGCCCTTGGCTCACCCCGCACTCTCCAACAGCGCGTGCCGCAACAGAGAATTGAAAGGCATGGTCTCGGACACGCTTGTCTGTTTGGCAAATAATTTATTCCAGTGGAGGAAAAAAACTATTCCAGAATTATTAATTATATACTATGTACCAGGTACCTCCTTAGAGACACTGGAAACCAGTCGAAAACAACAAAGAAATCCCACAATCTGAGGTGCTTACTCTATTAGGGGGAGACAGCATTAACAAACAAATCACATGTTCTGTCAGATAAGAAGATAAAAATAAAAATAAAATAAAAGCTGGATTTAAAGAAACAGGGTGGTCAGGAAAGATCTGAGAAAAAACATGTAAACAAAGAGATGAAGAAGCAAAGCGTGAGGTTCCGCAGGGAAGTGTCCCAGGTCAAAGGAACTGCCTTTGAGAGCACTGAACAGGGGCACCCATCGGGGTGCAGGGACAGCACGGGGCCAGGAAGCTGGGACCCAGCAGCGGGGAAGGAGAGGAGACACTGGACTGGGGGCTGACAGCTCACGGAGGACCGTGCAGGCACTCAAAGAACTCGGACCTTTTCGGTGCATGAGAACTACTGGCAAGTTCTGCATAAGAGGTGATTTTCATTTTAAACAGACGTTAAAAGTAAGTACTATCTAAAGTAAAAAGCCTGACTTTAGACAATGATTCCCTTATTGTGTGTCCTGAAGCCTCTCTGAACCAGTTTTCCTC
The DNA here is from genome assembly GCA_004024925.1 of Scalopus aquaticus. NCBI lineage: Eukaryota > Metazoa > Chordata > Mammalia > Eulipotyphla > Talpidae > Scalopus > Scalopus aquaticus. Next base: position 100,479 of record PVIJ01001237.1, on the reverse strand, counting down.
CGCTACAAAATGTAAAGATACAGACATGTGGGAGAGCTGCTGTAAAGATCAAGGTAAGAAAACAAAAGCACTTCTAAATTTTGATATTACAAAAATTTCACTAGGGAACTTATTTTCACTAGATAATTGCCACATATTCCCATATTCCTCTTTCTTTAAGGCCCTTTGTACTTGACTGCTACCACTACTCAATTTATGTGACTCTGTTGTGGGACCGGGGGTGCCCCAAGCCTGACATCATGAGCTCCGCCCAATACTGCTCTTGGCCTGTCGACAGCAGACCGAGTTGTTTTTTGTTGTTGTTGATGGCAAAACAGTTTTTAGAATATATTGTCCTTTGTTATTATAGAGAAAATTCTTTCAAAATTAATGCATGTGGTCATCATAAAAGTAAAGTTCCCAAAAAAAACAAGACTGAATGGGACTCATCTTTGTTTAATCTGGCACTGTTTCAGTAAAGCGAAAACTGTGGTTCATGGTCTTGACAACCTGCCTCATACAAAAGGGAGGAAAAAACACAGAGACAGATGAATTCAAATTCCTGTGATCTGGGTACTAGGGGGACCCCAGATAAATCAGTGGGTCAGAGAAAGGCCGGTGAGATGTATCCCAGAATAGTGATGACAACAGCTGTCTGCCCACCTACCTATCTTCTGAGGTCATCATCAGGTATGAGATCATCACCATGCCGGAGAAGGCAGGGCAACATGGAGGTCCGCCAGAGAACAGAGAACCTGCAGCTCTGACTCTGCGTCTCAGGGGCAGGAGGCAAACACAGAGCCACTGGTTTTTATCTCCACCTCTTTAAGATGTGAGTCAGTCTGAGTAGAGACAGAAACCTGCAATGGAAAAACCCCAGGAAAACCAAGATCTCCAGAGAAAAGTATGAACTATCGTATACAATCAGCAGCCTCTGACGGTTTCTCTGTAAGTAGAATATAACAGTATTGGCAGTAGCCACTAGCTAATTATGTGACTTCAGGAAATAAATTAACCTCAAAGGGCCAATTTCCTCATCTTAAATATGGGAGAGGACAAGACAATACACACAGTTTTCCTCGAGCTCTAAAATACCTTGATTATAAACAAAAATGTTTTTTAAAGCCCACATTAGAATTTAGAGTAGGAAGAGATTTTAAAAAGTAGGTATTCTAGAGGTTCTGGCATTCTTCATCAGTTCTATACACCTCAAGTGATGGGAACCCAAACAGTGAGGTCTTCCTTAAAGAACTAATGTATTAACAAAAAGCACCAAAGCTGTCTACCCACCATCTTCCTTCAACCTTAATTTTTATTAACTACTGCTCCCCTCTTTGCAACCTGTACTGTAAGATAGGCCAGTCAGAGGCAAACTGTAATGATCATGGAACTAGAAGTCAAAGAAATATGCAAGAATAAAGTATATATGGACACCTGGGATGAGAGAATAAATGAAATGAGGAAACATTTTAAATTATTAATTATTAACTTGGGCACATACTGGGCTCTACTCTTAGGTGGGGCAGCACACAGCTGCAGTCTGTGTACCCTGTACAGGGCTGTAACACATACAGTGTTCCATGCAGTCTTCTGCATTGATGGAGTAGTCCATAGTCATAATAAATTTAAAGGAGAACCCAAGTTATTTGGTGGAACATAAAGCGTCTTCCATCGCAATCCCAGGTTTTCCATGCCCTTCCCCGAGGCAGTGACGGCTACCAGTTTCCTTCAGTCCTTCCAGAGATTACCCTCTGCCCAGATACGGGTGCAGTGGGGGTGGTGGGTGGAGTATGTGTGCCAGGGTGCAGTGTGTGTGTGTCTGTGCACTCGTGGGTGGATGGGTATGTGCAAAGATGTGCACAGGAGAGACAGAGAAAAAACAGACTGACTCCTGGACTGCCTCCTCAAGACCTGGTGTATGTCACGAGACCGAAGCACGCCTCTGGAACTGCATCAAACCTCTTCCCTGCTCCTCAGTGCCACCGCTGCAGAACTGTGAATCGGCAAGGTGACTGCTCTGGCTGATGCAGGTATGGGGCCTGCCTGCTCAAAGCCTTGTGTGTCAGCTGGAAGGAGTCAAGCTCGAGCATTCCTCTACTCAAGACACCACGATCGACGCTGTGCCCCAATATTCCCTTAGTGTCAGCTTCAGCAACCCCAAATGTCATTTCAGAGCACTGGCTTTCTAATCACCATGATTTAGACAAGTTCCCACAGTGGTGACAAGTGCTTCAGTTATCTAATTGTGGCCTCACTGAACATTTATTTACCTTGAACAGTGCACAGCACAGGAAGACACTCAGGGTGCACTGCCAGTCCTGAGATGTGGGAGAATTTCAGTTTTGAAAGTCATGGTTACAACAGCCGCCGGTTTTGGTCAAGAACTGGTTAGGATACAGGATGGTGATTAGAGAACTCATTTCTTTTTTTTTTTTTTTTTACCCTTTAAGAGAATTATTTCTTAATGCAAGAACAGATGTCAAAATACTTCAACTAATCCTGACTTAAAAGGTTTGTGCCTCTTTATTAGGGAAAGTATGCAAAATCAGATTTTTTTCATTCATTTAAAAAAAATACCAACTTATCAGGGATTTACGTATGTATACTATGTGTCAATTTTAGGAGCCAATAAATAGACAAACATATTGCCTTTGAAAGCTAATAATCTAATTGGGAGACAGGGAAAAATGATGAAGTCTCCCCTGCAATGGTGGTGGTGGGGCAGAGACAGAGAGGAGGAAGGGCTGAGGGAGGAGGGAGGTCGCGCTGAAAGGCAACATCTGACTGGATCGGACAGGGTCAGTGCGAGACCAGCAACAGGGAAGGGGGTGAAAGTCCACGTGCAAGTGTGTCACACCAAAACCTCCAAGATCCAAATAAGGAATAAAACTATTAATAAATACACAAGGTACCCTGGAACTTGCCATAACATTCAGTATCCTAACATTTAATTTAGGGTAAAGACTTTGACTCTTGAACTTGTCTAAAGAGGCTGAATTACTTTAAAGAATCTCATTAACAACAGTCTGGAGGTCCAAATACTTTATTGCGAGAAAATCTGTAATTCAGAGATGGTCAAATGTCTTGACTTTTTAGGAAGAATGATCAGCTTTAAGCTTATTAAGGATTATTTTTTCATTTCCTATCATAAACAGAACTCATAACACCGTTATAGCCACACATAATGGCAAAAGCTTTGGAAGAAACGAAGTGAACACAATGTTAAGTTTGTGAACATTTAACCATCACAAGTACTAGAGAAGTCAGTCTGCTATCACTCTCTCCTATATGTAAGTTTCCCTGCTTTTATTCAGATAGGCAAAAGAAAGAGGTCAACACACACGCTGTTCTCTGCAGACCTTTCATGCTACCCGTCGCCAACACCCTTGTCAAGTTCACCTATACTTGTCTTACATACCATTATCTTTTGAAAGTTTTATGAACTAGCTGGTCCAACAGATGGGTGGCTAGCCCTGCCTGGCATATGTTGTAAGAAAAATAGCTCTTAAAGAGACAAGCGATTATTAAGTCCCTTTCCCTTATCAGGCTGGGAATGAGACTCCCTTATGAGAAAGCAAACAATCTTTTAATCTTTATTAAGAAAAATAATAAACTGAGATGATCTGTAAATAACAAGGTGATCAAAGAAGGGAGAAACAGTTCAAATGCTAACGTCTACCCCAGGAGATAAAATTTGCACTTGCTCACCCACCTAGAATACAGGGGGGTGTGGGGTGGGGGTCAGTTTAACTGGGAACTGTATTTCACCAAAGATGAAACAGATGGGAAAATTCAGATGAGCATATCATCTTGTTTAGAGTACAAAACCTGACAGATCTGTGGGAGGAAATGAAGCAGCAACCTGGAGCACACAGCATACATGAACAGAAAACTCAACTAATGAGTGACTGGTCACACCGCGATTTGTAAAAGCAGAAAGAACAGGATGGGGTGGGGGGCTATCTTTTCTCTTTGCCCCTTCCCTGGCCATAAAGCTTAACCTGATAGCATCTGATCCCACCTTCAGATGGGTATCTGCCCCTTCCAAGAGCTCCCCCAGGAGAACAGAGACCGACTCTGCCAGAGACAGTATCTGTCAGAAACCAGGAGTCTCACGCTCCTTCAAGTGGCGAGAGGGATGGGAAAAGATCCCCAAATGCCACTTGTATGAATCTTTCAAGATGTGTTCTGAAATACGAAAACATTCAGACTACATTTTAGCAGAAATCTAAAAATAACAAAAGAACATTCCCTATTTTTAGATATCTAAAGTACAAGTTTAAAAACACTAAAAGTAAAAGAAACTATTAAAAAATAAACTGGAATTCCAAAATTTTTTAAAAGATACTTTGAATTAGGAAAACCGTTCCCAGAGAGAGAATCTAAAAAATTCTCTTTCTTTCTGTGGACTGCCTCCCTGCTCAAACTTTCCGATCTCCAAAATTTAGAGTACCAACCCTATGTGTTACCAAGATATTTCCACAGTGCCAAGACATGATAAAGAAAACATGTTAAACATGCTTTCTACGAAAAGAAGTAAAAAAGGGTATACATTAGTGATTAAAGACAGTACAAGGTAAAACAATAAAAGCAATTTAATTACTCTTCATTAAAAGCAGAGCTACAGATGGCAACAAATACTCAGAGAAGACCTGTAGCTCTCCCTTTCTGACGTAGTCCTGGCACTGAATGATCCCTCTTAAGGGCTGTTAGCATCTAATTCAGTTATGTCTGAATAACTAGAATTTGCAAATCAAAAAAAATTACCTTTCATAATAAAAACCTGCCAATGTAGGCCTGACTGGACAGTGCATGTTTGCCCCATCTCTCTTCCACCACATCGCCATCCAGTCCCAGGACAAATATGCCTGACCTGTTCCGATAAGCCTATGGCAAACAGGGTTTGCAGGAACTATGGGAATTACCTGACTGTACAGCCATCATTAGCATCTCAGGTTCCAGTAGAGTCATGACAGTTTCTTCTCAGAAACAAACACTCCACACATAAAATGAAAAAATTCCAAGTCACGAAAGAAAGATGTTGTCTTGAGAGGTGACCGAAAGCTTTCCTAAATTCAAGCTTAAGCCTTTTGCTCAAGTCAGACTGTGAAAGCTCACTCCGTTCTCAGTGCAGTTACCAATTATCCAACCTTCAGGCAAGTCAAGATGTCACAGAGTTGAATTACTGCCGACAGGAAACCAGAAAGCGCTCAAGTTAAAGCATATGAAGTGCAGTTAGAACAGTGAGTGAGCTCCTCCCCTTGCTATTCGTGTCTGGGGGAGTGGAAAGATATACAGAGACTTTCCGGAAACAGATCAACTGCTGTTTTTCCTCTCTTTAAAAGAAGAAAAAGATTAGGTTTTGCTCAAAATCTTACTAGAAGAGACAGCTGCTAATGCTGCTGGAAGCAAGATTAAACACAATACAAACAAGTCAATCTGATGGAAGAGACAGCCCGATTCCTGACCCACCCATTCACAGGAGGGGGAGAAGGGGAAGAGGCACATAACCCCCCCCAAACACACACACACACACAAATAAATATGTATGGTGATTTAGATCTCTGAAAAAGAGTTCCAACGGCTTTTTCATCTGTGATATTTATAGATAACAAGCTAAGGAAGTTGAACATTTAACTACAGAAGCTGAACTATTTCTCCACCCCCACTCCAATTAAAATATCTGTTTCAAAAAGTCATCTGAATACATTCCGGAGCTGTAATCTGTCGTTCAGATCTGCCAATCCCCTGAAAGAGCCCCTTCCTTGTGTCTATATGAGACATGTGATCTGGGAACAGCTTACTGGTCTTATTTGACTTTTCTAAAATGCTTTATGATCTCACCGCATGCATGGAACACATAAGAGGGAAGTTTGAATACAGTAAGAATTTTTCTTTCCTGACAAAGAAATTTCAATTCTTTTCCCACACAAAGCAGCCTCTCCTGAAAAAGAAAGAATGCGGGCATTTTACCTTCCACTGCAAAAACAAAAACAAATGAAAATCCTTTTGAATTACAGAAATTTTCACTTATCCAAAATTAAAAGCTCATTCATTCCCTTTACAGTAGTTTTTACTACTGGCTAATATTCAGTACAAGAATATTAGGATGCCTTTTAGCATATCTGATTGGCTTTTAAATAGCTGAAAACTAGAAATCCATGTTTGGTATGTTTAGCTAGAATTCCTCAATCTTTCCGGTTAAGTAGCAGCCTGTATCTTCAAAGCTCACTGCTACAAACTCAGCCCAGCACATGCCTTAATGCTTACATAGTCAAACAAATGATAAATGAAGGCGCTAAGAGACCTTAAAAGAGAAAATAGTCTCAGGATGACTGAGGGCAATAATCTGTTATTAGAAAAGAGAAAGCAATGCAGATTGGGGGTAGGGGAGATTCTGTGGAGGAGAGAAAAACTTCCTTTCTTTCTCACTCCAAGAACATCATGTATAAAAGAAAAGCCAGAAAAGCCCTATATAGAACTGTGGGAATGACTCAACAGGGAACAGAGTGGCAGCCAGTGTGGGCTGAATGCTGCTCTGGGAAGACAGAAGCATTCTCACTGGTCCCTTCTGGCAACCACGCTCTCAAACTGTCTTATGAAAAATGGGTAAAATTTCAACTCTCAGACCGCATGGGAGTCTGCTTAGCAGTTAAAGGAAAAGCATCCATGAAAGGCTGAGTTACTCCTCTGTTCCAATGTGGGCTATACAATTTGCTGTGTGATAGTTTTTCAAGTGAAACAAGTTCTCACATTTACATATTTAGGGGAAAATAAATAGACACATACACACATTTTAAGATTCCTGCTCAGGAGATGGTAAGAAGGGCAGAGGGCTGTTTCCTTCCTGTGAAAACTCTGCTACAAAAGAGCACGAATGTCACAGGTGTCTACATTCCAGCCCTACAGAGACACTGGCTGGCACTGGTGGCAGTAACAACTCATCAATTGTCAAATGATTTGTGAGCTTCTTCACAGCAATTCCACACCCATTATCTCATTTACACTTTGGAATAAAACATGCTAAAGAAAAGGAAAACAATTTGGGCCTCCCTGGTGGCCCAATCACTCAGCCCAATCACTCAGCACTATCACTGCCATTGCCTGAGTTCGATCCCCGGCCAGGGAGATCCCCATATGGCGCAGCAGACCTCTCCTGTCTCCCCACTTCTCCCCTCAGCAGTGTATCTCTGTAGATCCGCCTGTTCTACTACTCCCCACTCTGTCTCTGGTGAATCCTCTCACCACCTCACCCCTCTGGCCTACACCCCAATTCTTGTATGCATACACACATTAAATAAACAAACAAATAAAAATTTTTAAAAAGGAAAACAACTTTTAAAACAGATATTTCAAAAATTAATCTTCAAAAGAAAAAAGGAAACAAAATAATCTTTGCCTACTGCTAAGATTTTGCAATGACCCTGAGGAATATCAGTACAGTAACAGATTCACTGTGGAAACTGGCTTTCCGAGAGGTTTCACAATATTCAAAGTCTGAACCCCTAAGGCAGCTCCACTTCCACTACTTTTTAAGCAAATTAGCAACATTTCACAGGAAAAAAACATGGTGTCTGCACAAATGAACATGATTTTCAAGTAACTGGCATCAAGAGAAGAAAGGATAGGGGCCTTCCTGGTGGTGCAGCAGGTTGAGTCTCAGCACTATGACCAGAGCCACTGCAGCATGAGTTTGATCCCAGACCAGAGAACTTCCAACATGGTGCTGCAGACCTCTCCTGCTTTGCCCGCTGCTCCCCTCAGCAGTGTACTTCAGTAGATCTGCCTGTTCTGCTCCCCACTCTGTCTCTGGTGAATCCTCTCACCACCCCACACCTCTGGCCAACACCCCAGCTTGTATTCATAAATAAATAAATCTTAAAAAAAAAGAGAGAGAGAACTTAGGATAATGATCTAAATTTATAATAAAACAAAAGACCTTTTACTTTTAATCCTAATTCTAGCTTAATCAACACAATTTTAATCACAAATTTAATGTGTCTGCAGTCTATTCATCTATTGCACAGGGTCATGATACTACAGGAGGTCAATATATAGTTTGCTGACAAATACTTCCCATCTCCCACAGACTCCTCAAACACCTTTAATGGTCATAATCAAAAATATTTGAAGTTTTAATCCCATTTGACCTTCCTAATGGGCTTGTCTCAGTTTCCACGCTCCACTGTAAGTGGCTCCTCTTTCTCTGCCCCTCTCTGGAAACCCCATTCCTCTTACACGTTCTCTGTGGGCAACCTCACCATTTCTTAAGGTTTTCACTACACCTAAACGCTGATTCACAGCTAGCTCTGACTTCACCTATAAGCTACCAACAATGCATCTCTACCTGGCTATCTCCAAATACATCCAAAAGCAAATTTCCAATATCTTCACCCTACACCAACCCTAAGCCACACAGCTGTCCTTTCCCCTACCATAGATAACACTCAGGTCCCAAACCATAAACTCAGACTCCCCTCCATCCAGCAACAAAGATCTAAGTATAACTATCTCATAATATAGTCCTCAAATCCATCTTTTTTGTTCCATCCTTATAACCAGTGCTTCAGTTCAGATCTTTAGTATTTGCTATGCAGAGTATAAAACAGCCTTTTAAAAACATTACAAGAAAGTTTAAGTATATAAAAAGCTAGGAAGAATGGAGTAATAAGATGCTATGTACTCCATCACTTAGCTTCAAACTTAACAATACATGGCCCTTCCCCACCTACTGGATCACTTTGAAGCAAAGTGTAGTCATCATCTAATTTCATCTTTATCCTGTATATCTAAAAGGTAAGAACTAATTTCTTAATATAACTACAACACCATTACCTCATCTAAATTTTTACAAATCCTTTATATATTAACTATCATCAATGTTTCCCCAATTGTCCGGTAAATTTTTTAGAGTTGATTTATTCTAATTGGAGTCCATCAGGGAAAACATACTGCATTTCATTGATGTGTCTCTTAAAATCTCTTTTAATTTGCACATTCTCACCTCCTGTCTGTTACACTTATATATAACTTACTTGTATTTCAAGTAATTCAGATTAAACTTTTTCACAAGAATATTTCAGAGGTGATAGTGCGTCTTTCACCACTGTGCTCATTCTCTCCAGCCTTGATTCAATTATAAAACATGCTTGGGGCCTCCCTGGTGGCGCAACGGGTTAACTTCCAGCACTATGAAGCTATCCAGAGCCACTGCAGCACGAGTTCGATCTCTGGCCGGGGAGATTCCCACATGGCACAGCAGACCTCTCCTGCCTTGCCCACTGCTCCCCTCAGCAGTGTGTTTCAGTAGATCTGCCTGTTCTGCTCCCCACTCTGTCTCTGGTGAATCCTCTCACCCCCACACCTCTGGCCTCCACCCCAGCTTGTATGTGTAAATAAATAAATCTTTGAAAAAAAAATGCTTGTTACCAAGTGATTCTTATTCTCCATCAACTCAATTAAGTGTTGACTTTCTAGAAAGCCCTTCCCTGAATCTGGCACTCTCCTCACCCTCTTCAGAACCTACGTGGATATACTAAATACCCCTCACTGATGCTCCCCAAAAACCCACACCCACCCCATTACTGCTCGATCGGACATGGCTTAGTGCCTCTGCATCAACAGGACTAGCAGTGTCCGACATCGGCAGCACTCACAGGTGCCTGCCAAATAGAACTGGAAAGTCTTTTTGTCCCAGAAAATTCTAACAGAAAAGTTCGTTAACAGCAAGAGAATCCCTGCCTGTGTATAAAAAATAAGTAATCTGCTATAATTTTCATTAGAATACACACTGAAGCTGTTATTTAGAAAAAACAACATCAGGAAAAGGAAAATTATCCATAGCACTGAAGTACAAGGTTAACATGAATATCTACAATAACACCCTCAGGAATATTAAGTGCTAATGACAATGAAAATATCCAAATTATAGGAAATGAGGAGAAACAGTCTAGTTCACCTACTAAATAAACAATCTTTTAGCCGTCAAAAGCTGTCAACCTCACTAACAAATGATACCACTTTCTAGGGTGGTATGTAGTATAGACAGGTATACCCAAACTGACGAATGCCATTGTCGGATCTTTGTGGAATTTCAGAACTTGAAATGTAATCTTATTCTTACGTCCACTTCTGTCTTGGGCTCTCACAAGCACAAACATGAGTTTACTGAGGTTCAGCTCTACAAAAATCTAATCATCATATCGAAAGTTTACAGGCTCCAACCAGTTGTCTCTCTCTCAGACACCTGGTGTTGAGCAAAGTGAAAACACCCGAAAGATAACATAATCCAGCACCCAGGCAAGCTGCTACAGGTCCTGGGCAGCTTCCATTTCCTGCGACCACAACCTATTACTGATGAAAACCCAGTCAAGGCCTGCAAACCTGGGAGGAACACGTATCACCAGAGGCGTGCGCTATTCCTCGGCCTCAGGTGACATGAAGACTGTATTTTCGACGGACTTTCCAAAGTATAATAAATGGTAAGGACTATGATAACCATAAATATAAACGGCCAATCTGTTCATACCAAATGCAGAAATGTTGTCGTTATGCAGTGTCAGTGCCAACGGGGGCACAAAGACAAGGATCAAGCAGACTGACAGGCCTCTGTCCTCAAGGTTATATAATGAGGTGGGGTAAAAAATCTGTCACCAACAAGTTTTTAAAAAGGTAAAATAAATTACTAAATAAGAGTATGAACAATGTTGGGCCTCACTGGTGGCACAGCGGGTTAAGGGCAGCGCTGTGGAACTGTCGGCAGACGCGACACAAGTTCGCCGCCCGGCCGTGGGGATTTCCCATATGGCGCAGCAGACCCCTTCTGCCTCGCCTGCTGCTCCCCTCAGCGGTGTATTTCCATTGATCTGCCTGTTCTGCTCCCCACTCTGTCTCTGGTGAATCCTCTCACACACACACCCCCAGCACCTCTGACCGGCACCCCAGCTTGTATGCATAAATAAATCTTTTTTTAAAAAGAGTATGAACAATGAGCTAAACAAATGTAAAAGCAGCAGCAATTAGTTCTGGTTGCAAGAGACTTGCTTCTTAGAGGAAGGTTAATTGAACTGGTTCTAATCAAGGCACCTCAGTTTATCTTCTTGAATTCCCAACTCCACAGATTTACATACCCATGAATCATAAAGCCAGAAGAAACTTGGTCTTGACCCAATCCAGCCCTTTATCCAGAGTACTAAGTGACAGACAAAAAAGAAACTTCAAATTATTGATGAGTGGTTACCAGCCTGTTTCTAGAATACTTGTGAAAGACTGTTAAAAATAAAGCATTAGCAGGCAAGGAAATGAACTGAATGGTCAAAAACAACAAACTATTTACTGGTTACAAACATTTGGAGAAAGGTTATTCCTCACTAGTAATCAAAGACATACAAATTGAAGTGAAAGATCTCATCATATTAGTGAAGTCTTAGAAATGAGACCATCAGAGAACACATGATCCCGGTTACTCATACAGGGCTGACAGAGGTAGAAACCCAGCAGACACTTCAAAATGGACTGGGACAATGTATTTCTCTAGAACCTCAGTTGTTAACGAGGCATACAAAGGCCTGGGTGATTTGGCCCCTCACTCCCTCCCACCCTCCACCCCAGCCAGCCCTCCCAACTCCCAGCTATACTGACATGTTAGTATTCGTTCAGTTCTTTTGTGACAAGTTTCTGTTAATAACCTTTGTCTGTTCCCAACCCTCTTTCCCATTCCCTGTCCCTGGCCTTGATGTGCGCTTTCCCTCATGTATGGCTGCAACCACTTGTCTCGGCCTCAAGGGGTCTTTCCTGACCAAATCCACACATGCATGCGTGCACACACACACTCACCCCAAATTAGATATTCTTAAGATTTGGGCATTTTCACAGTGGCTGGGAGATCTCATCTAGAAAATCCTTGCCAACCAGGCTTCCAGAAGAACATAAAACGAATCTCTTTCCTTTCCCCAAGAAAATAATGTAATTTGGATAGAAACTGCCCACTCAAAATTTTTACTTTGCCTGCAGTTAACTAGTACCTCCTGTGCAACACTAAAGCATGAAAGGACACGGTACGTACCCTTACAGGAAAAAAATACATTATCAGCCCTTTCTCCCACAGGCAACACATGTGGAAAACAAATGAGTACTTCCCAAGTTTTCTACAAAGGAGAAAAGCCTATGAAAGGGGAATAAATGTGTTCTTTTCACTTCCATTCTCTCCAGCTTAGTTCTTTTAACATAACTATTCCTATTCCACCCAGTACAACAATAACAGATACATACATATAACAATTATAACAGCATCAGAATATATGAAACCTCTTAAAGCTAACAAAAGATGCATGACAACCACAGAAAAAAATTATAAAACCTCACTGGGAGACCTAACAGAAAATCTAAATAAATGGAGAAGTATATACCATGTTCACAGTACAACATTCTAAAGATGTTAATTCTTCCCAATCTCTTTCACAGATTTAATGCAGTCCGAATCAAAACTGCACAGTGATTTCAAAATTCATATGGAAAGGCAGAGAACCAAGAAGCCAAAAACAGGCACTCGTAGAAAAAGGTGGGAGAAGTTACTTCTTCTGTGTTAAAGAAATTGGTATGTTATAATTAAAACTATGTGGTACTGGTGTAGACACAGATAAGTAGACCAATGGAAATAAACTGTGAGTTCAGAAACATAGCCACATAACTGGCAAGTCCAAGGTATAAGAAAAAAGGTAACTCTGCTGATCAGTAGGGGGAAAAGAATATTTTCAGTAAATGAGAATTCATTTGGGGAAAAAAATTAAATTGGGCCTTACCTTACTTCCATTATGACACAACACTCACTAACTATAAAAACCTCACAAATCAATTATATTAAACTTAGAAATTCTTAATCAAAAGATACCATGAAGATGGTGCGGCAGACCTCTGTCCTGCCTCGCCCGCTGCTCCCCTCAGCAGTGTATTTCCGATCTGCCTGTTCTGCTACCCGCTCTGTCTCTGGTGAACCCTCTCACCGCCCCCCACCTCTGGCCTGTAACCCAGCTTGTATGTATAAATAAAAAATAAATCTTTAAAAAAAAAAAAAAAAAAAGATACCATGAAGAGAATGAAAAAGAAAAATAACAGAGATATCTGTGACACATTTAAGCAAAACAAGCTAGTATTCAAAACATAAAAAGAATTCCTATCAGTCAGTAAGAAAAAGATACAGTAGAATAAATAGACAAAAGATGTCACTAGGCATGTCACAAAAGAAATCCACATGGGGCCTCCCTGGTGGCGCTGCACTGTGGAGCTGCCTGCAGCCTTGGCGCAAGGTCGATGCCTGGCCGGGGAGAATCCCACATGGCGCAGCAGACTTCTCCTGCCTCACCCGCTGCTCCCCTCAGCAGTGTATTTCAGTCGATCTGCCTGTTCTGCTCCCCTCTCTTTTCTGGTGAACACTCTCAGCACCCCACGCCTCTGGCCTGCACCCCAGGCTTGTATGCAAACATAAATCTTTAAAAAAAAATAAAGAAAGAAAAGAAATCCACATGGCCAACAAACATTAGAAAAGGTATTTAGCCTCATCAGAAAACAGTAAAATAAAAAATCAAGAACACCATAAGATACCTTTACCCCTTTACATAGCCACCAACAGTGTGGTAAACATTAAAAATATCCTATGATTCCAAATGTCAGCAAGGATATGGAGCAACAGGAACTTTGATATGCTGCTGGAGGGTATATAAACTGGTAAAACCACTTTGGAAAAGAGTTTAGTAATTATCTAAAAATTTCCTGTTACTATATATATTGCAGGAAATTGCATTTTCACATATAAATGGATGCACTCTAGTACCAGGATACATGAATGTTCATAGCAACGCTGTTTAACAGCCTCAATCTGGAAACAACCCAAATGTTTGCCAGGAGAAGGAAATCTTTCAAATTCTAGAATAAGTTTTCATGACAGCATCCATTATACAGTAATGGAAATGGATGAATTAAAACTATACACACGAAAGAATATCACATACATAGAGCAAAAGACAACACAGAGTCATGCCATTCATATAAACTTGTACTAAACTATATTGTCTAGGAATAAATATCTCTTGGTAAAACAATTTTTTCAAGAAGTCAGAATAGCAGTTACTCCTAGGAAGAAGAGAGAGATGGGCTGGGTGAGTGATAAGCACCCGGGAGGCCTCCTCGAGGCACATAGGGAACTGCTGGGCAGAGCAGTGACCTCACAGCTCTTTGCTTTATGCCTAGTCTATAAACCATCACATCATCTACGCACTTTTCTGTACATATGCTATTACATACCCCCCCAAAAGAAGAACTGAATGGTAAAATATACATTATCAATCTGATTTCATGGGGGCAGGTGATTAGCGCAAGACGCCTACTCAGCTTTACAGATGCTCTGTCCCACTGCCTGCTGTCCAAGTATGTTCAAATCTGTTGGATCATGAATAATCCATGATTCAGAAATGAAGGTTTCTATAGGTGTAGACATAAAATTTTGTGGATGATATTTCAAGTTTTTATTTATTCAATCCTTAGCTGGAGAAAAGTACACTCTCACTCATGAGAGCCACATCAAAATGCAAATTTCAAGTCAAACAAAATTCTTCTAAGAATTAATAGCCAAATTAGGATTCATTAATCAGAACATGTGGAAGTGCAGGATCGTTATCGAGGGGGTAAGCTGGGGAGGAGCTATCTAGGGAATCAGGAGGACAAAGTAGGGAAGAGGAAAGGTGAATATCACCATTTTCAAAAAATCTGCCTGATGTTCAACCTCTATTCATGACCCAAAAATTTATCTTACTTACAGACCACTAACCCCAAATCGAGTTTTTACTACTTAAAAATGGTAAGGAAAAATAAAAACTTTGGCACTAATTAGCTCTGATAAAAGAGCCCATGGTCTATTCACTAAAGGAGCAGGAAGGAAGGAGGCAACACCTATGGAACTTACTCCTCTGTACCCCTTTCAGTATCTTGCTTAATGTCCCATTTCCTACAGGTATATTTGAGAAATATCTCCTATCTACTCTGTGCACAACAAATGAACAGTGCAATTGTAGGAATGTAAAATGACTGTCCTAAAATAAAAATTTAAAAGCCAAGGACAAAAGTCAAGAACATAATCCCCAAAATGCTAACTTTCTCTTAGAAATCTTTATGAACTTCTTGTCCATTACTTTATAGAACTTCTGTCTGCAAAGCCTTCTGAATAACGCAGTCCTTGTAATTATATAATGTGTCTTAAATCTGTAACACCCAAACTGCAAGAGGTAAACCTCTTAGGATATAAGCAAGTCTCCAATTTACAAATGGATTCTATTCCAAAAGACCATTTGTAATTTGATCATTGAAACATGGGATGAACTTTCCCACAGAAGCCATGAAATATGAATGGCAAAATTCCTAGGTGTGCCCACAAATGCCTGTAAGATAACTGAAATGCAATATATTTGTCATGAGAAAAAGCAGCAAACAGTATTTCAGCTACCATCCCAGAAGATTCTGAAATCAGCCTCTGCAGTTTTAGTCCTCAAACACATTCACATGTAAAAGATTGATCAGATTAGTATGAAGAAGGGGTAGATATATAAGGAAAAGGCGGCCAAAGAGCAGTGTGTCATTACAGGAAGAATCAAAGAAAAACCTAAACTTTTCATTGTAATTTATTTATTTAATGTGTTCCAGAATCACTGGCTAGATAGGGTTAACGGGGATCGGACTGGATCATTCAAGAGATTTTCCCAGGCTTCTCCAAAAGCCCATGCTGGACAGGAAACATAGGCAGATCAATTTCAGTTTTTAGACCTAAATGTTGAGACTAGAAGAAGACAGAGAAATAATATTGTAAAATATAGCTTGAAACTGCTCTACCAACTTTTTCCAATTAGGTCAGTAAGGGCTGAGTTAACAAAAGGCACCTCCCTTTCATAAGGGCTCCAACTCCCTCTGTTTAGGAGGTAGAGGCAGCAAGACTTTGCCTGTCTGCTACCGTGTAAGGGCTCTCGTTAATTCACTGAATTCTATGCAAGATATGCTCTTCAATGAAACAGATCTGAGAAGTAAATTCCTCACTTCATCCTTTAAACAGACAGTACACTACCCATGAAAAGGCACTGCCTCTATCTTCAGAATTTATTCTGCTCTTGAATAGAATTTCCAATTCATAATCTACTCAGGGACTTTTCCATTTCTGCTCTTAACCTCCCTACAAGTAACAATGCAAAAAGACCTAGTGTAAAAATGTCATAATGATTTTTTCACATTTGCATCCAGTCTTTTTCCTCTTTTGACAGGAAAAGTCACCATTATGGTGCATAAATAGATGATCCCATTAAGAAACATGGGATGACCAGGAAAGTCAAGCAACTAGACACTAATAATATTGCCCCTGTCCAGACCATCACCTGCTGGCTGCTGGATGGAATATGAAAGGAAACAATCCTCAGCAAAATAAAAGCAAACTGAATTCAACATTAAAAGGATCACACACTATAGTCAAGTGAGATTTATTCCAGGGATGCAAGGATGGTTCAACATCTGTAAATCTGTTAATGTGATATACCATCATAACAAAATGAAGGGCAAAAATCACATGATCATCTCAATAAATGCAGAAAAAACATCTGAAAATTTCAACATCCATTTTTGAGAAAATGCAACAAAGTGGATAAAGAAGGAACAAACTGGGGCATCCCTGGTGGCATGAGGGGTTAAGTCTCAGCACTATGAAGCTATCAGCCCCAGCCAGGGAGCTGATCCACATGGCACAGCAGACCTCTCCTGCCTCACCTGCTGCTCCCCTCAGCAGTGTATTTCAGTCAATCCACCTGTTCTGCTCCCCACTCTGTCTCTGGTGAATCCTCTCACCCCCCCCCCCCCACACACACACCTATGGCCTACACTCCAGCTCTTGTATGCATAAATAAATAAATCCTTAGGGGAAAAAAAAGAGAAACAAACCTCAACACAGTAAAGGCCACATAAGACAGATCCACAGCTAACACCATACTCAATATAAAAGGCTGAAAGCTTTTCTATTTAAGATTAGGAACAAAACAAGGAAGTCTACTCTCATTACTTTCATTCAAAATAATATTAGGAGTCCTAGCCAAAGCAATTAGGCAAGAGAAATAAAATGGCACACAAACTGAAAAGGAAGTAAAACTGTCACTATTTGTAGATGGCATGTTATATACAGGAAAAAGGAAAGAGTCCACCAAAAGAAAACTTACTAAAACTAAGTGAATTTTGTAAAGTTGCGGGATACAATAATCAAAAATTCTGTGGCATTTCTGTATTAGTGATGACTGGGAAGAAAGAAGGGGGTAAAAAGGAACTGGAATAAAAAATTACTTCCTACAACAGCACGCTATAATCTTTCAAGGGGATAATGTAGAAATACTGACTTGAAAAAATTTACAGCTTCATAGCCAAACAAGTTACTTTTGCAATCAGAAGGGAGAAATGTCTTTTACGTCCTTTTCTTTTCTTCACTTCTGGGAATTTGTATTACAGTTATTTGCACCAAGGCTTATATATTAGGATGTCTACTGCAGTATTATGTATAACATTAAAAAAACACTGATGTAAGGTTTTTATGGTAAGACACTAGCTAGCTCAAATACCTTTCACAATTCAAATACCAAACAGAGAAACATTTTCAAAGACTGTTGAATGAGGGCCTCCCTGGTGGCGCAACAGGTTAAGTCACAGCATGGTGAAGCTATCCAGAGCCACTGCAGCACGAGTTCGATCCCCAGCCAGGGAGCTTCCCACATGGTGCAGCAGACCTCTCTTACTTTGCCCGCTGCTCCCCTCAGCAGTGTACTTCAGTAGATCTGCCTGTTCTGCTCCTCACTCTGTCGCTGGTGAATCCTCTCACCACCCCACACCTCTGGCCTCCACCCCAGCTTGTATGCATAAATAAATAAGTCTTTAAAAAAATAAGACTGTTGAATGATATAGGAAATCTTGTGACACAGTATTACAGGAAAATAATTTATACACTGTGTATCTATATAAAAGCAAACAAATCAATAAGCAAATACAGTAACTGTTGCTACTATCACTGAACTAGGTAATTGTGAAGGAACTTATATTTTCTTTTCCTACACTTCACCGACAAAACTCTTAAAGTTTTCATTCAGGAAGAAAACAAGACAACCTCCTAGTTTGGGTGGAGGGAGGAGCAGATTCCTACAACAGGGACTATTTAGGAGGAACTGCAAATGAGTGAGTTTAACTCTGAACATATGAGTCTGTGGCACATGCAGAGAAAGTGTCAACAGAGAGTCAAGTGTGAGTATGGCGCTCAGGGGAGAGGACTGAACAGAAACCAACACATCAGATGGTGATTAAAGCAAAGTGCTAAGGAAATCACTCAGGGTAATGATAAAGTAACAAGTAAAGAAGCCCTATGGCTGAACACTGAGGAGTAAAGAAGTTTAAGAGGTAGGCAGAGAAAGACAGCAAAGGCTTTGAGCAGAAAAGGGTGTGGCTAGAAAGGCAGAGTTTAAAAAGGCAGGAAACAGTAATGTCACAGACAATGTCGCTGGAGGAAAAGGAGCTGGTCAGAGGGAGTGGTCAGCTCTGTCAAATGTGGGCAAGAGGTTAAGCAGGATAATAAGTGCCTATCTGATCTACAATGAAAAAACACTAAAGACTGGCAATAGCAGTTTCTGAAGAAGGGTAAGGACAGAAGCCAGAATGCAATGGAATCTCTGGAATGTGGTAGAGACTGACTGTAAACTACTTTTCAGGAGCTTGCATAGGAAGGGAGAGTTAAGAGTAGAGGTGGTGGGTCTCCCTGGTGGCGCAGCGGTTGAGCGCTGCGCTGTGGAGCTGTCGGCAGCGAGCAACGCGAGTTCGACGCCCAACCAGGGAGAATCCCACAGGGTGCGGCAGACCTCTCCTGCCTCGCCCGCTGCTCCCCTCAGCAGTGTATTTCTAATCTGCCTATTCTGCTCCCCACTCTGTGGTGAACCCTCTCGCCACCCCACACCTCTGGCCTGTACCCCAGCTTGTATGTATAAATAAATAAATCTTTAAAAAAAAAAAAAAGAGTAGAGGTGGTGTTCAAAATGGGGAAGAGTTGTTGACTTATGTACCAAAGAGTACATAAGTACATAACATCTGTGTACGTATATTTTGTCTGTATTTCCCCACTTTGATAGTATAGTTCACAAGGCCAGAAAGTTAATTTTGAAGGAGCGAGCGGACCAAGGTAAGAAAGGCAGAAGGTATCACCAACCACCTCTGCCCCAACAGCAACAGCTGCCTTCTCTACTGAGGCCATCACAGCTGTCAGCACCAATTTTCTCCACTTCCTGCCCAAGATTTGAGAGGTCTGTTGTTTGTTGTCTGTCATCGCCGCCACTACCATTCTTCCCATCCCAGAGGAATGCTGGTCCTCACTCTTGCTAAAGCCAGTATCTTTGGATCCCAGCCTCACAAGTCTCCACAGGAAACTTACTCTATCAGTTACGCTTTCTCTTTTACTCTCTTCAACTTTTCTCTCTGGACTCTTTCCCCCTAGCATATAAATAAGCTAAAATCTAGGCTGGGGGGAGGGGTGTGTGTGTGTGTGTGTGTGTGTGTGTGTGTGTGTGTGTGTGCACGCGTACGTGTGTGCGCACGCAAGAGAGAGAGACAGACAGAGACAGAGACAGAGACAGAGAGACAGAGAGAGAGAGAGAGCACACCAAACATTGCTTGAGTGTCTATTTCCTCAAACAAAAACTGGTCAAGTTTCTACTACATTTCCGCCATAGATGTAAAAACAGAATTCAGAATTCTTGCCTCTGGTGGGAGAAACAGATAAACCATTCATCTGTTCATTCAACAAATATTTATTTGAGTGCCCACTACAAGTCAAGAGTTGAGTATACACCCAGACAAAATTGAGTTTCTGGCCTTGTGAAATATACGATCAAAGTGGGGAAATATAGACAAAATACACATACACAAATATTTATACACACATACATACACACACACAACTCACAGTAAGTTTGTGTTTGGAGAAAAACCAAGCAGGACAGAATAAAGAGAGGAGTTATTTCAGATAAGAAAGGCTGTGAAGACCTCATGGAGGAAACGACGTTGATGCAGGAATTTTAATGAACGCACAGCAAGTACCAAGGTCCTCAGACAGGAGCAAATCTGATGTGTTCAAGGAATAGCAAGAGTGTCAGTGTGGCTGAAGCAGAGTAGGGGGCTGAAGTAGAGTAGGGGGCAAAGGTAAGAAGTCAGGTCAACGAGGCTAGGAAAGCGCATCATGAGAACTACAATTTCATCAAATGGCTGACAGGAAGACACTGACGGGTTCTGAGGAGTGCGAACACTCAGAACACTCCTATGTGATTTCAGTTTAAAGGTCGAGGATCATGAGTGAGGAAATAAGACAATAAAGGGCGACTGGGCAAACACGTAACACTAAAAAAGAGTTAAGACAGGCTTCTCAAAGGAAGTCCTGAACAGAATTCTGAAGGTCAATTAAGAGCAAGAAGAGTGCGGGGAGAGGGGGCATCCCAAACAAAGGCATACATGCAGGAAAGCCCAAAGATTTTGAAAAGATTTGGTGTTACTACAGCCCACAATCAAACAGTCAGAAAATATTTTTTAAAAACAGACCACTATTACACTACAAAAAAAAAAACAAAAACCCAGGAATAAACCTAATAAAATATTTTTGTGAACTTTATGGAAAAAATAATAAAATTCTGTGGAAAGACATTAAAGAAGGCATAGTTAACTAGAGCGATAAAGCTAACCAGTGATCGGGAAAACCAAATATTTAAAATGTGTATCCTGGGCCTCCCTGGTGGCGCAACGGGTTAAGCGCAGCGCTATGAAGCTATCCAGAGCCACTGTGGCAAAAGTTCGATACCAGGCCAGGGAGATTCCCACATGGCGCAGCTAAATAAGCTCCCCTCAGCAGTGTACTTCTATCAATCTGCCTGTTCTGCTCCCTACTCTGTCTCTGGTGAATCCTCTCACCACCCCACACCTCTGGTCTATGCCCCAGCTTGTATGCATAAATAAATAAGTCTTAAAAAAATAAAATGTGTATCCTTCCTTTTAATCTATAAATAATACATTTCAGTCAACATACCAGTAAGTATACTAAAGAACAGAGCAGCACTGATGGCGACTAAGAGTAAAAAATGTGGGAAGGAGGCATCACAAGATCAGAAACTGAAGGTAGGGGTAGAAATGATCAACACAGGGCCTCCCTGGGGGAGCAGGGGTTAAGTCTCAGCCTATGAAGCTATCCACAGCCACTGAGGCTACAGCACGAGTTCGATCCCCAGCCAGGGAGCTTCCCACACGGCATGGCAGACCCCTCCTGTCTTTCCCGCTGCTTCCCTCAGCAGTCTATTTCAGTCACTCTGCCTGTTCTGCTCCCCACTCTGGTGAATCCTCTCACAGACCCCCCACACCTCTGGCCTACACCCCAGCTCTTGAATGCATAAATAAATAAGTCTTTAATTAAAAAAAAAAGAAATTAAAAGAGACCAGTGAAGCAGAACAAATTCTAAAAACTAACTCCTACAGAGAGAAAAAGACAAAAGGTGGCATTAAAGATCAATAAGGGAAAATTAGGACTATTCAGTAAATGGTAAATCAGAAGAACTCATAGCTATCTTTAACAACTCAGAGAAAATACTGAACAATCAACAAGCTGCAGAAGAATACATACACTATTGCTCTCTTTTTTCATATATATGGGTTTTAAAATTAAAAATAATATTCTCTACTGTTTAGGAATATATTCATATATTAAAAAAAAGGCAGCAATGGCTGGCAGTGAAATACCAGCTCTTGGGTGGTAGTTACCTCTGGGGCTAGACGGAGATTCACGGGGAGCGCAGAGTCAGTGGGGCACTGAGGACACCGGCATTTGCTATGTTACTTTTTATGCATTTTTGGGAAATCTTAAGTATTTCATAACAATTTGGAATTTTCTTTAACAAAGTTCGAAAAGTACATGGTTTGTCGGCAGCCTTACAAACAGCTACAGGTTAGAGCAGAGATTAGAAATGGGAGAATGACAACAGAAGAAACTAAAGGAGCAGAAAGAGACTGGATCCTACAAAATCTTCTAAAAAAAAATCCAGAAATTTGTTTTTATTTTTATCCCTTAGGCCAGTTACTGAAAAATATCACCATTTAATCCCCAATTCAGCACAGTTTATGCTACAGTAATGTTCAACAGCTATTTCTGAATTATTCAATTTATGGACGGGGTGGGGAAGGAGAAGCAGACAAGTCAGTCGGAAAGCAATGACAACAACCCAGGTGAGAAATACTGGACACAATGATCATCTAAAGTTGCTACCTCTATTTTATAAAAAATATGAAGAAACTTTCAAGAGACATGAAATAACATAAGGTTTATACACTACAAAGAGCCTGATTCACGAAACAGTTCCGTATGCACTCACCATTCTTCCTCTCACTAAGTGGAGGCAAATTGGGGTTCCTGCCAGGGCGGAGGCCCAGGGTCAGCTCGGGCTGCAAGGAGAGCTCCTGCAGTTCATTGGCAACAGCTTCGCTCTGGGGACTGGGTGCCGCAGACAGGGACACCAACACTGGTTCATCATCATTGTCGCCAGCCCCTCCTCCGTCCAGCCCATTCACAGCAATGACGGAAGGGGGCAGGCACACGACACTGGAGAAATCCACTTTGGCTTTCGTGGTGGCTACCTGGAAATGGAAGGAGAAACAAAAAATGTAGCTGTCACTCCAGAAAGACTGTTCCACTGAGTATATGTGGAATACTAATATTATAAATACATTTCAGGTTCTATTATTTTTAAAACTTTTTGTAAAGTGAGATAGCATCACTATTAAGTTACTATTTATGATACTCACGGAGTACATAATATTTCAAGTCGGATACTGCCTTCAACTACATTACTTAAGACGACAACACTAACTGAAATAAAAGCAGCACACATGCATATGAATGTATAAAAGGAACTATCAGTCAAAGAGACACAGCTGAGATGTTACCCTCCACCTACCAAGGGGAACTATCTTGAGAAACAGCACTTAAAGAGGGAAGGAAGTAAAATGGACGATGGTGGTGGACTATAGGTGACTGGGTGGTGGGTGCACTATGGTGACAATACAAAATCTCTATGTCACTACTGTCTCTATTGTCACTATGGTGACAATCCAAATATCACCACAATAAAAGAAAAAACACTTAATGAGCATCCACAAGATATAAAAGTATCATTGTACCAACGTAATCTGGAGAAGAAAACTTCTTTTAGAAATTAATTCCCAAATCATTACACTCCATAATACAGAATTATTTGTTTGATGATTAATATTAGCCCCAAAATTTGAACCTACATCAATACTTAATTACAGTACTAGGAATGAGACATTAAATGCAAAACAGCTAGCAACATTCAGAACAAGCTCCTTAAATGTGACAAAGAATACATACAAAATGAAAGTCTTTCAACAACATAGGCACTAAGGTGAATGAAGACTACATACACACTCACTGAAATCTATGTTGTTATTAAGAATAACTTTTATAAGGCATTTAAGATGTGGAAAATGTTTAAAGTTAAGTTTAAGTAAAATATAAAAATGCATGTTCAAATTACTTTTGTAAAAATGGTGATAGTTCTTGAAGGGGCCTAGGAGTTCCCTGCAAACTTAGGGAGAACTTTAAGTCTAACTTGCTTCAGATGAAGAAGCAACAAAATGTTTCATGAAATGAAGAAAGAAAGGTATTAAAAACTTAAAAGACCACACCTTCTACACTTTCAGGTAAGGCTATTACATGCTGAAATTTGACTGTAGATCTGGCTGGCATATCTCATAAAAATAGACTGGAGAACAGTCTGCAGGGGGCCTCCCTGGTGGCCCAAAGGGGTTAAAGTCTCAGCACTATGAAGCTATCACCAGCCACGACAGCATGAGTTAGAACCCTGGCCAGGGAGCTTCCCACATGGCACAGCAGACCTCTCCTGTCTTGCCCACTGCTCCCCTCAGCAGTGTCTCAGTAGATCTGCTTGTTCTGCTCCCCACTCTGTCTCTGGTGAATCCTCTCACACAGCCCCTCCCCCCTGGCCTCGCATCCCTACCTACACCCCAGTTCTTGTATGCATAAATAAAAATAAATCTTTAAAGGAAAAAAAGGATTTATTTATGTATACAAGAACTGGCGTGAACCTACCCCCCTAAATCATGTACAGTATTGTAAACCAGTGTTATCTCAATAAAGAATAAAAGACAGACTATGGAAAATGACCCCAAAAGAAAGTCAACCCAAGTCTGGTACTAAGACGAGAGAAAATTAAGGTCAAAAAAGAGATGTTCCTTAGGACACACACAGCTTTAACAGAGTAAAGAAATTCTGTAGAGACTTGGATCATGTCTGTGCTGCCATGGCCTGGAACAAAAGAATATGCATTTTGAAAAACTGTTTCAGTGAGTGTTCGATTCAGAATTTAACAGCTTCATAACTGATTAAGTTCCACCTTTATAGGATCATAAGTGCTTGAACAGGCCACTTAAAAATATATATATACACTTTACTACATATTTTTATTGGGTTAATTATATGATATGGGGGTGTTTGTTAGAGATTTCAAGTTTCAGGCAATATGCCATAAAAATATTAATATTAGACTATATTACAATAAAATTCTGGCATCAAAATGAGGGCGCTAACAGAGGAAATAAAAAGTGGCAGACTGTTGATAACGGCCAAAGCTGGGTGCTGGAAATCCACCATACTATCTCTTTCTCTACACCTGTGTACGTTTGCTAGCATACTTATTATATTTTTTTTACAAAGCTAGGATTCTTCCACAGAACAGAGTGAAGACTTCGTGAGATATAATGCAAGCTTTCCTTAATTTTGACCCTAAGAAATAAGTCAAACATAAAGTACCAGCACTGACAAAAAAGAATATTTAGCGTAAAATACGCATAACTAGAAATATTTATTTTTCTAGCAAGCACATTTCTTTCTACCTAGTTAAAAAGCCCCTAGGAACAAGTCTTGAGTAAACTATAGCAATCTAAAAACAAGATCCCAAAATGCTGAGGTACGGTCATCACGGATTAGTATCCACTACCAAGTCCTAGGAAGTTTTACTTCCTACAAAACTTGCATGAAAACTAAAACATTTATCTCAGATTACATGTATCAGTATTTAGAAAAATTAAAGTTCAATCTCAAACAAAATACTTTATATAACATCTCAAAGGAAAATAATGAAAATAACCAAAGGAAACAATCTGTGTCGTGTTCAGTGTTCTAGATTTTTAATTCTAAAGAGCCTTTTTCATCACAGGATCACCAACTCCAATTTCCTGGCTGCTAATTTACTTATGACTAGTAGCAACCAGAACAACACAACATGGGGGCAGGGGCATCTCCCACAGCCCATCTGCTGCCCTCTCTTGCTGGCCTGATTCCGGCTCATCTTTTCTCCACCTCACCCTCACTTGGGCCGCACGCCTTCTACTGCGGCCTGGCGGCGCACACAGCTGGCAGCAACAGCACAAGATGCATCAGAGAAATGGAAGCGCTGAAGCACAGAGCTGCTACTAACTCTTAGAGGTATGTATGTCCTAGCAGGCGTCTTTATTACGACCATGACAAAGTGCTGGTTTCACACAATTAAATGATATGGTTATGAAAAAGAAGTTTCTTTACAAAAATTGCTTTTAATCAATCAATGAACCTTCTTTTATTTGGACAAATGTTTACATTTTCCACAATTTACTCTCAACATAGTAAACCAAAATCCTCAAAAGTCTTACGGCCTAAGAAGACACAAATATAAAATATGACGTGAGGGAATCTGAGGACAATTTTCTTAAAGCTTATTACATATGCACTAGGAACAGTAGAAGATGAGGAAAACATCAAGTCTTCTAACTAGTTACCCCTATTCTCCTGTCACTACACCCCCCATCATCTTCAGACATCTTAAAAACTACTACTCAGACTTCTAGAGATTGTAAAGAAAAGGCCTTCCTGCTCTCTCCCTCTCTTAGAAATCCTCTAAAAGCATGCAGTAGAAGAAACAAAAAATACAAAATTAATCTCAAAGCAATGGAAAGTACAAAGAGCAGCATGACAGACTAAAAAGGGCTGTAAATATTCTGATAAGTGGAATTCATACCACCCCCTCCCCGAACCTCAGCTAGTCTGTGACTGCCTTGACCAAGTGGAGTACAGACAAAATATCATGTTCTGGGTCTACATTTTAAGAAGGATGGCAGCATTTACCCTGGTCTCTTGAAGCCCTGTGTAAGAAGTTTACTCTGCTGGAGAGATGACAGAAAGAGGAAAAAGAAGGATGAAGAGGAATCCAGCTGAGACCAGACTTCCAAAAGGGTAATCCAGTCTGGCAGATCACCTGTACCAATTCAAGTAAAAATTATAGGGGACGCACGGAGAACAGGAGGCTAAGTCTGCTTCCAGGAGACAGGGAGTGGCATGATCAATCCACGTTTTAGAAAATTAATCTGGCAATGGAGGAAAAAGGAACATGAAGTGGGGGGGGGGAGTTATAAGGCAAAGTATAGGCAAAGTATAACACATTGAAAACCTGATTTGGGGTAGTAAATGTAGAAAGAAGGAAACTACCACATAACATAGATTCACACCTGGTGCAAAGCAGGAACTCAAATCTTCGCTGAATTAATGTTGAATGAGTGAGACAGAATTTATGTGAGATAAGACGCACTTGTGATTGGCTGTGGGGAATGAGGGCAAGGGAGGTGTCAAAGCTGACTTCACAGTTTCAAGCCAAAGCGACTACTAGAATGGTGATTCTGAAACAGAGATGGGGAAGAAAGCAGAAGGAATTTTATCTGAGTGGATGATGAATTTGACTTTGGATGTGGGCCCAAGAGCCAAAGCCCAGTAAGGGAAACATCATCTGAGTTTCCATTAGGTACCTGAGAACGAAATGAAGTAGAATGATAGAAACAAAAAAGAATTTAAGAATAGGAAGAAAACAACCCAAAAAAAAAATAGGGAAAGTAAGAGAAAGAGGCAGAGGTGTGATATAAGGGAATGTGATAAGTTGTCATCAAACCTAACGTCACCTGGGGCTCCCCCATGTCAGACTGCCCACTTTGGATGTTAGATCATTCCTCTGACTCCTAAAATTACCATATACAGTGGAGTATCTAATTACTATCAGTGCTCTCCACTCACTATGTTAGCTGTAACTTTAGAGGGCTGAGGGGAAACCAAGGTCCCAAGTTTAAAGACCCAAGTAACTTCCAAGGCTTATATGAGAGGACATGAACTTACCAACCGGAAGCAGCAGAAATAAATAAAAACAGAAGAAAAGTAAAATATGTCTCTTATTTCCAGGTTTACCTCCCTTTTTATCCATCATTTCTGCATTCTCAACAAGTCCCTGCCAGATATACACAGCTTTGAACAATGTTATTGGACACACATGGGAACAATTTCCCTTAACCAAGTGACACCAACTCCCTTTTGCTTACGTCACCCAAGAAGACCTTCTGGAACGGACCTAATTTCCATTAATTCACTGAACAAATATATATTGATCAGGCACTGTTCTAAAGCCTGGGAGTAAAACAGAAAATATCCCCATTTTAATGGCGCTTATGGTGAACGACACATAAAAATAACACAGGATAAAAAAATTTCAGATAATTATCAGTATTATGGGTGGGGGTCGGGGTGGTTAATTTAAATGGTCAAGAAGGTCTCACCGAGGTAACATCTGAGCTGAGACTTGAATAATAAAAAGCCAACACTGGGCCTCTCCGGTGGCGCAGGACTTCGCTCACCTGCAGTTACTCCTGCCCTCATGCTGATTATCTTCATTTTAACCTGTTTGCTTTAGAAGTAAGTGGTTTTGGGCCTCCCTGGTGGCGCAGCGGTTGAGCGCTGCGCTGTGGAGCTGTCAGCAGCGGCGATGTGAGTTCGACGCCCGGCCAGGGAGAATCCCACATGGTGCGGCAGACCTCTCCTGCCTCGCCCGCTGCTCCCCTCAGCAGTGTATTTCTGATCTGCCTGTTGTGCTCCCCACTCTGTCTCTGGTGAACCCTCTCGCCGCCCCACGCCTCTGGCCTGTGCCCAGCTTGTATGTATAAATAAAAAATAAATCTTTAAAAAAAAAAAGCCAACACTTAAAGCCAGCACTCGGTATAAGTGAGACATTTTATGTGTATGTATTTAGTCTTTACAACACTAAATATTTACTTACATTATCCAATATTTTACAATTGAGGCAATGACGACACTAGAGGTCAGCTAACTTGAACAAGGACAATCAGATTTCAGACCCCATGCCCATAACCAATACACAAATGACTGTTACCTGAATTTGACAAGAATAGTCAGAAGTGTAAACAACCTGTACAAGTTCAAAGGCCATGAGATGGAATGAGCTTGGTATCTTCAATGAACTAAAAGACCAGGATGGCCAGGAGTATACTAGAAGCATATTCTACAAAAATCTGGAAGCCACTGGAGGTTTCAAGCAATGGGATGATATGATACAAGCATGTTTTTAAAAGATTACTTTGGCAACTATGTAGAGAATGACTATAGAGAAACCTGTGCACCTTAGCCCCCCTCCTGACTAAGTCTGGGATAATTTACCACTCTGCCTGACTCCCTCATAACTGCAACAATGTTTTGAGGAAAAGCTATGATATGTGATCTGTATCCTACTAAACCACATCACCAAGTTTGGTGCTATGACCTTGAACAAGTAACTCTGAATAAGAAACTAATTGCTACCATCTGTTCTGCTAGCCTACAGGGTCTTATGAGAACAGGTTCTAGAAAGCAGAGTTTAACTACAAGGTGATATTTTGTTGAAAATTTAACAGATATCTGACAATTTAGACCTCTAATCCTAGTCGGAACACCAAGACTCCCTTCCCAAGAAAAGGCAGCTTGAAATTTAAAACACTCTTTTGGTAAAATGTCTTTGTTATATTCTCTGTACTGTATTCAAGCCCTAAATTCTACAGATAAACTTTCCGTATGAATCCAAGTCCTCCTTCTATGGTATTCAAATGCATTCCAATTTTTAAATGTGAGATTCTATTTGTCTTTGGAAACTTCCTAAGGGAAAGAGTGGTGGATATTTATAAGGTCTTTAATTAAGCTTAAAAATGATCTGAACACACTGTGTATTCACCTACAAAATTATGTAATCCATCGTGAGAAGTCAGGAATTCTATCACTACTACTCTTACACGGAAACCCTATATTCCAATAAACCTGGGCAACCTAAAATGTTCCCAGGCTACAGTCCGTCACGGTGATTCTTTCTAGGTATGAATAATACGAAAAAGATTAGTTATTTATAAACATAATGACTTTGGAATGAAAAACCTGTCGAGACAAACCTCATGTAGGTGAAGACAGGCAGCAGGTGGGGGAAGGGAAGACCTTTATAGTCTGTGCTTTGTCTCCGCACTACAATGGGCATTTGAAGGCAAGCTCTTTGCCAATGCCAGCGCCTCATCTCCTTAGGTTTCCCAACGAATTCTCCTCCCCATACTTAAGAAAATGCCCTCTTCACAAAACAAGCCATGAATATTTTCTTAAATTCTTGGTCAAATATTTTTAAACACTGGGAATGATGTCTTGCCAGTGGGAGAGAAAAAAGAAAAAAAAACTGGAGCGATTTTGAAGAAGCATTCAAATGCAGCAACCCACACTCGGAGCAGATGTGTATCCAAGTCTAGTGCCTCGATGGGCAGAGCAGAGAAGGCCAGACCTACAGCCCTAGGCCCGACGAGTGCGACCACGAGGGGCCCTCAAGACACACGCACACCTGCGGACAGCGCTGCAGCGGGACAGCCGAGGTGCCACAGCCCAGCCCCAGCACACTCCTAGCCACGCTCCCCTTACACTTCAGCTGTGACAGCCAGCTATAAATTACAGGGCTCGACTCTGGCAGCATCAGCCACCACACAAAAGCACTGGCTTTTCAAAAGTGAGGAACCTAAACAGGATCTGGTACAGAGCGTGTGTTTAAAATACATTTTCAGTTTCTCATGGTCAGTCAAGGCTTCAATTCAACCTCGAGAACTGTAATAAATCTCAACAATTTAAATAAAAACAGTTCCTAAGTTATGGCTCATTATTCTTCCCTTCTGACAACCTCTTGCTTCAAATAAAATCACACTCAAAGTCAATTAATATATCTAAAAAGCGGCTGAGATTTTCTGATGGTGTAAAATGTAAGACATCAATAAATATGACTTTAAATTTGGTACAATTACATGTAAACCTTTAAATCAAAAAAGTAAGTGAGAGTAGAGGCAAAGAGAAATCCATTTCCCAAACAATGCAAATAATACAAAAGAAATGTTCTCCAGGGCTTCCCTGGTGGTGCAAGGGGTTAAGTCTCAGCACTATGAAGCTAATTATGAAGCCACTGCAGCATGAGTTCGATCCCCGGCCAGGGAGCTTCCCACATGGTGCAGCAGACCTCTCCTGTCTCCCCGCTGCTCCCCTCAGCAGTGTATTTCAGTAGATTCGCCTGTTCTGTGCCCCACTCTGTCTCTGTGAATCCTCTCCCCGCTCCCCCACACACACACCTCTGGCCCACACCCCAGATCTTGCATGCATAAATAAACAGATCTTTAAAAAATAAAAAAGAAATGAAAATAAAAGCCCACAGAATGGGGAAAATATGTATAAATTATATAATAAGGTATTAATTAGGTACTAATATTCAGGATATGAAAAAAACTTACAAATCAATAATAAAAAGGCAACCTAATTTTCAAATGGGCAAAGACTATTGAGATACACATCTCCAAAGACAGTATACAGTCAATAAAAAGATGGCATGTTTACACAAACATTTCTAAACAACTTCAGGGTACTACCCATCTCAAAACACGCCTTCAAAAAGTAGGTGGAAAGAGCAGAGTCACAGAAAACACTCCTGTTCGATCTAAATCTAATCTCTAAATTTCTACCTTCCAAAACGTAGAATCCATAATCTTTTCAACAGCACTACTCACCTACCACCCCATAACCCAGCCCGAAAAAACTTTCACCTCTGTAGGGGAAAGTCTCACTTGAAAACTCAATCTAAAATATAAAAACCCGGGGCCTCCCTGTTGGTGCAAGGGGTTGTCACAGCACTATGAAGCTATCCAGCGCCACTGCAGCACAAGTTCGATCCCCAGCCAGGGAGATTCCCACATGGCGCAGCAGACCTCTCCTGCCTCACCCACTGCTCTCCTCAGCAGTGTATTTCAATCAATCTGCCTGTTCTGCTCCCCACCCTGTCTCTGATGAATCCTCTCACCCTGCCCACCACCTCTGGCCTACACCCCAGCTTGTATGCATAAATAAATAAATCTTTAAAAAAATAAAATAAAATATAAAAACCCCAATCATTTCTAGGGAAAAACAGGAAATCAGGAAGAAACATCCTCTATACTAAACAGAAAAAATCTAAGTAACATCTTTTCCTCTAAGAATGACAGAAAGGAAGCTGATGTTACTAAGGAGACTATCCAGAGCCAAGTTAGCTACTTAAAAGAAAAACACGAAGGAAATCTTAGGGCTTGCAAAGGCATGCCTATGTGAAAATAATTACCATCATCTATTCCTCACTCTATTGTTCAGCTCTAAAAAGTCCTACTCCAGGAGGATCCACGAAACCATACTACCCCCTGGTAATTTACACTTTCTTCTTAAGAACAATAAATGTCTATTAAAATAAAAATATTAGTAACAATAAACTTCCATATCATCAAGCAATGCAGTATGTGCCTGCCAATCAATCTGGCGCTCTCCAGCCCCTCAGACGCAGCATGGGAAAGCTCCCTGACCGGCCGCAGGGCTCTTGCAGGGGAAAAGCCGAGCTAACCATAAAACATAAAGACCCATGCACTTCCAATAAGATCTCAATACGCCAATAACTGATGTGTTATTACATAACAATATTTTGCAGATCAAGCATTTTTCAATTTCTAAAACATACCAAAACAGGGATGTGAGGATTTTAAAGTAAAAATATGATATAACCCACAGCACTTACACTTCTTTAGAACCCCCAAAACCTCCCTGGCCATTAGGATGAATCATGACAGTAAACATGGAAACTTACAAGGAAAAATGTGTAAGGTGACTACTTTTAAACCAATGCCGTATGATTTTTTCATTAAATATTTTTTGTTATGAAATAATTGAAAATATAGAAAAGTGAGTGACAATATAATAAGCCCAAACACAACAATTACAATAGACTGTCATATCTGCTTCAGATATTTTTATAAAATATAAAGTTACAGGTAAGCTGATGTCCCCCTAGTCTTTCTACTGTCCCCTCTAGCCTTCAGAAGAAAAATCCTACTGAAGCTAATATATTTTCTTCTAATCCCTGTTTTTAAAATGTCAGCATATAAACAGATCGATCCATGGGCAACATAGTATTATTTTGTTCTTAATAATCCTAAATGGTATCAAATTTATCTTTTTGTTACTTGCATTCTATTTTTCCTCAAATAAAGTTTCCAGGATTTATCTATGCCAACATAGGCAGACCTGGTTTGTCCATCCTGTGCCATAGAAATAAGTTAAAATACCACTGTTGACTTGCTCATTTCTCACTGAGTGGTTTCCAAATGTTGCCTATTACAAACACAGCTGAAATTAAAATGTCTGCACATGTTTCCTTTTGCATAAATATAAGATTCACTGGTAGAGTATATATAACCTTAACCTGCTGGATCAAAGCATATATTAATCTTTAATTTCACAAAATCTTTCCAAAAATAACACATACTTCATCAGTGGATTTCTCTCTACCCACAAACTGTTAACAATTGATAGTGTTAGACATTAAAATATTTGCAAAATTGAAGTGTATGAAATAGTATCTCACTATTTGACAATGAGTCAATTTTTACAGTTTTATTAGACACACGGGCTTTCTCTTCTCTAATATTCCTACGTCCGGATTATTACACATGAAATATGCAACTTATTCTTTTGTGTTCACCCATAGTCATATGTTATGGAATTGTAAGTCTCACATTCAAATTTTTAACAGAATAGTTTTTCTTCATAATTATGGCTTTCAAGTTGGCATAGCCTTGGTTATTAAGCCAGTATTTTAACAGGAAATGTAGATACAGAGTACCTTTAATAAAGGCACCCATGTGTCAGAATGTCATATACAATAGCTCTACTTAGCCAAGAAGAAAAAGAAAAAAGATATCTTACCCACAAATAGATAATTTGATCCTATTTTTAATGACAGCTTTATTGGGATATAATTCATATACCAAAAAATTTTCTTTTTAAAAGTGTAGAATGCAGAGGTTTTAGTATATTCACAAAGTTGGGTAACCATCACCACTATCTAATCCTAGAGCATTTTTATCAGCCCAAATAGAAACTTCATACCTTTTAGTAGTCAATTTCTAGACCCCGGGCCTCCCTGGTGGCACAAGGGGTTAAGTCTCAGCCTTCGTACCTGTCCGCAGCCACCACAGCACAAGTTCGATGACCAGCCAGGGAGATTCCCACATGGCACACCAGACCTCTCCTGCCTCACCTGCTGCTCCCCTCTGCAGTGTACTTCAGTCAATCTGCCTGTTCTGCTCCCCCCTCTGTCTCTGGTGAATCCTGCCACCACCCCACACATCTGGCCAGTTCTTGTATGCATAAATAAATCTTTTTAAAAAAAAATTCTAGACCCCCTCTTCCAGTCCCCAGCAACCATTAATCTATTTATAAAGAGAGCAACCAATTTACTCTTTTTTAAAAAGATTTATTTATCTATGGATACAAAAGCTGGGGTGTAGGCCAGAGGTATGGGGTGGCAGGTGAGAGGATTCACCAGAGACAGAGTGGGGAGCAGAACAGGCAGATACACTGAAATAACTGCTGAGGGGAGCAGGGGACGAGACAGGAGAGGTCTGCTGTGCCATGTGGGAATCTCCCTGGCCAGGCATTGAACTTGTGCTGCAGTGGCTGCAGACAGGTACGTAGGCTGAGACTTAACCCCTTGTGCCACCAGGGAGGCCCCGATTTACTCTTACTCATAGTCTCAAACTTCCTACAGTCACTTTCTCCAATTCAACCACAGAGTAATGATTTCTAACTCTATACACACACACACACACACACACACACACACACACACACGCACGCGCGCGCGCGCGCGCACACATGCACGCACTCACCCTTTTCCACTATGGAAAGCTATTTAAATTTGACTCCCTTAGGTAAAGGCCCAAACTGTAAGCAAACCAGGGTAAACCTACCTAACAATATATGAATACCATTAGCTTCTTTGAGATTACAATTATACTTGCCCAAAAGTCAATTCATTTGTTTCAGACTCACAGTATACACAACACTGTTTTTTCCTGTTTGAAGAGCGGCTGATGGCACTCTGGCCGAGCACTCACAGGGCTGAGCTGAACACAATGTCCTCAGGCACCACAACGACAAGTGCCTTATTGGACTGAGGCACCTAACAGACGTTAGTGCACATGTTCTTTCTCCCTTAGGAAGAGAGTGTGAAGAGTATGCGTGTCATCAAACAGCTCTAATACCTCTGTCCTGATTAACGAGAAGTCGTGTTTGATTAGAGAGCCCTGAGGGCTATTTACAGTAAGAAGCTAAACAAAATGTGAAGACTACCAAAAATATTGAGGAGCAACAGCCAAAGCAGGAAGAGGAAAAGAAAAGAGAACACAAATTCAAGAAAAATAAAATCCTTAACAGTGTCAATGCCTCAGAGGGTTGCTGCCCCTAGCACAGTACTCAATAAATAGCTGACGAACCAATTAATATGAAGAAAAAAGCATTCACTGATTTGGCAATATGGAAAAGACAGTAACTGGTGACCTGAGTAAGACCACGGGGGGCCTTAACACAAACTCAAGAGAGGTGCCTTCCCGGGGCAGGCACACAGCTAGAAGCAGGCGTGGGCTGGATCCCAGGTCACTCCGTACTCCCTCTGGCTGGCAGCCATGCGCAGTGACCAACAACGGGTTAAAAAGTGAACAGCGATGTGGAAGGAACAACAGCTAGTACCCACTCCTCTTTCATAACTTTTCAAAGCCTGTCTGAGAAGGGTACTCCAGAAGCCTCTGGTAGCAGCAAGGTGTTTCTCCAACTCTAAAATCCATCAACACACTACACCATGTACTCTTCATTACCCACATGGCTTATTGTGAATTTTGGGAGAAGGTTAATCCAACCTTTAAAGAATATGTTATACATACAGCTCATTTAGGCATTTTGACTAATTATTAGAGATTTCATTACCAAAAATAAATAATCTAGTTGCACACATGAACAATAAAACAAAACAAAATCCTACTGGAAATTAACAACAAAAATCAACAGTGCTAGAACTCTCACAGGCAAAACAAATTCATTCAAATAATAATTGCGGTAGTTTTAAAATATACCCACTAACTCTTTAAATCTTCTTCCTCCAAAAGGTAGAAATTAACTCCCCTCCCTTGAATGGTTGTGCTCGGTGACTCTCTTCTAGGGAACGGAAGGTAGCAGAAGTAACATAGGTGACTTATATATAAAAGGTACTGTGGCTTCCTCTGTACGCTCCTAGCTCAATCAGTCCACAGGGCAGCCAGCTGCCATGTGAGTGGGCCACCTTGGAAGTGGACCCCCCAGTCCCAGTCAAGCCTGCAGCTGACAACAGTTCAGGTGGACATGAGTACAACTCTGAGTCAGAATCACTCGGCTAAGCTACTGCCCGATTTTTTTTTTAGTATTTATTTATTTTTGCATACAAGCTGGGGTGCAGACCAGAGGTGTGGGGTGGTGAGAGGGTTCACCAGAGACAGAGTGGGGAGCACAACAGGCAGATCGACCAAAATACACTGCTGAGGGGAGCAGCGGGGGAGGCCAGGAGAGGTCTGCTGCGCCCTGTGGGAAGCTCCCCTGCCGGGCATCGAACTGGTGCCTCTGCAGCCACCTGTGCTTAACCCATTGTGCCACCAGGGAGGCCCTACTGCCAGATTCTTGAGCGGCAGAATCTAATCAAGTTTATTGTTGTTTTAAGCTGCTGAGTTTTAAGACAATTTGTTATGCTGCAATAAAACTTTAAAAAGTTCAGGTACACTAGAATATTCATTAACTTTATTTACTAAGTATCTGAACAGAAGAGTTTTCTCTGAATTAACAAATATCTGAACTGTAGATAAAAAGAAAAACAACCAGGTAAACATTCCCTTTAAAAATACCTAACAAGGGAGCCTTCCTGGTGGCGCAGGGGTTAAGTCTCAGCACCATCGCCATCAAGCTATCGCCAGCCACTGTGGCTCGAGCTCAATTCCTCACCCACATGGCACACCAGTTCTATGCCACTGCAGCACGAGTTCAATCCTCCGCCAAGGAGCTGACCCACATGAGGCAGCACACCTCTCCTGCCTCGCCTGCTGCTCTCCTCAGCAGTGTGTTTCAGGAGATCCGCCTGTTCTCCTCCCCACTCTGTCTCTGGTGAATCCTCTCAGGCCCCCGCACCTCTGGCCTACACCCCAGTTCTTCTGTGCATAAACAAATAAATCTTTAAAAAAAAAACACATAACAAACGAACAGGAAACCAAGAATGTTTTTACTGAGACACCTGTGGTATTATAAAGTCTTTCAAGGAAAAAAAAAAATCACTGAATAAGAACTGAGCCTTTTGTTTTTGAAGTAAGGTAAAGCTTTTTTTAAAGAAGTGGTGAGAGGAGCCTCTTCCTAATGTGCTTGGGTCTGTTTCTGGGACTTTCCTGGCAGCATGGGCTCCCAAATGCCAATCTCTACTCCAACTTCAAGCAAAGAAACCAAGACTTCCCACTGTGCCCAGCCTGGAGGAGACTTTGAACTCCCCGGATGAGCAGAAGGGAGAAAAAGAGCAGCAGGAAGCAACTGAACATACTGATGAAGCACAAAAAAGTAGTGAGAGGATGGAATAAAAATGAGAGAAGAATGGAATGTTTGAGATGTGACAATAAATTAAAATATAAGTAAGAGGAAAAAGATATGCAATAGGTAGATTGTTAGGAAATCTGGTAGAAAGATTAAATTTTATGCAGAACTTAAAATTTGTGGATGACTTTAAAGTACATTGAAAAGTATTTATAAGGGGCTTTTAGAGGGTGGTGGAAACATAACACTTTAGTGTGGTAATGGTTGCACAACTCCCAAAAATTTTTTTAAATCATAGACTTGTACAATTCAAACAGGTGAATTTTATAGATATAAATTATACCTCAATAAAGCTGTCTTTTTTAGTGGTATTTGTTTGCTAAGAAGGGGAAATTATATTATTAGGGTTTCTATGACTAAAGGAAGGAAGCAGTCAAGAGGGGAAGTAGCGTAAAATTCATTCAACACAGGAAAATAAAAATTTTCATAGATTAACTGTATTGTAGCTATCTCCAGGCAGCTCTCTAAAACCTTGTTAGATTACAAAAGTTTACTATCTTAAGAGATGGAAAGACAATAGATTTGGAAACCTTAAATATGGAATATAGAAAAGGAACCTTCAACTTAATATCCTATCAACTAAGAGAAGTAACAATTTATTCTGTTCCTACATTACATATACATAAAACGTGAAGACGGTGCCTCCTAAGAGATAAGAATTTCAAGAGGAAATTTAAAAGAAATTCAAATTTATAATGTTTTTAAATATAATTTCTTTACATATACGTAGCATAATGACTAGAGTTAATTCCCTCAGTCAGTCAAAACATCCAAATGGGGGTTTTGGGGCTATTTTTGATAAAGATTAATTTGCCATGGTTCGGGGATTTTTTCAGAAGTTTCCCCAAATAGCAGTCCTGTATTTCATCTACTCCTTTTGCAACTACAAACAGATCAAGGAAAACTATACCTATAAACAACTACAATTCACACTTGCTCTGAGCTATGAAAATACTAACCTACTCTGACCTCCCTGCACCAACCTAGGCAAACCCTAGGTCAAAGTCTCAACTTCCAAAACAGCACAGGTGTCTCTAGTTTCAGTCCTACTAGTCCCCTCTCTGCTTTTGGTTGTATCAGTAGCATGTTCAGAAAAAAACAAAAATTCTATTAATTCATGTAAGTATTTTCTTCCTTTCTCCATAGAAGAATGTCCTTTCTCCATAAAAGACTGTCTAGCAGCACAAATGAAATAACATATCAATATATAACTATTTCCTCTAAATGGCTACAAGAAATGTCAAAACAATTCAAGACAGTGACACATTATCTACCTATGCTTAAAAAACTGTACTATCAATGAACTTTATATATTTCAAAAATACATTGCGAAAGTTTACAGTATCATGCCTAACCTTTTGTGGGCATTCAGTAAGTGTCAGTTCCTTTCTTCACATTAAGTCTTACAGTATTTTCATGAAATAATCCTGTTTACTATCACCTGAATATAAAACAGAATAGAAAGATAATTTCCTGACTGACCCCCCAAAGCAGACCTTGAAAATTCAAGGCACCTAATGATGCTGATGGGATTCAATTACAGGTTAAACTTGAACTTGTCCTCCCCACCTCCCTTCTAAATAGCTATGGACCACATTTCCAAGGACCACATTTTTCCTGGCAGCAATGTATTAACAACACATGTTTTGTTTTGTTTTTTTTTAAGATTTATTTATTTATGCATACAAGAGCTGGGTACATGTAGGCCAGAGGTGCGGGGGCGGGGGAGTGAGAGGATTCACCAGACAGAGGGGGGTGGAGAACAGGTGGATCCACTTAAGTACACTGCTAAGGGGAGCAGTGGGGAGACAGGTGAGGTCTGCTGTGCCACGTGGGTCAGCTCCCTGGCCAGGGCTCAAACTCGTGCTACAGTGGCTGGCAAGAGCTTCATAGTGCTGAGACTTAACCTGCTGCGCCACCAGGGAGGCCCCAATAGCACCTGTTCTTTATGACCAAAAGTCAGTCTCAAGAACCCTGCTATTCCAAGAGCAAGTGCAGCAAGAGTCTAAAGACTGTCACCAACACCCACAGAACCCCAGGCATAAGTTCATGGGTTACCTGGTCACAGGGTATGACAAGTCCTATCGGGGGGTTTTTGGCTATCGAGTTCACTGCACCAAAGAGCAGTGAATCTAAGAGCTGTATCAGCCAGCACTGGCCCTTACCTGGACAGGAAATGTCCTGACAGAAATAGGTTTGCAGAGCTGTGTGAAGCCACTGTCCACAGCTCTTTTTGTGGGTGTGTGACACAGGACAG
Source organism: Scalopus aquaticus (assembly GCA_004024925.1). Lineage (NCBI taxonomy): Eukaryota > Metazoa > Chordata > Mammalia > Eulipotyphla > Talpidae > Scalopus > Scalopus aquaticus. The sequence continues at coordinate 61,264 of PVIJ01001237.1, read as the reverse complement.
ACAAATGAGCGAAAGTCATATCTGATGTACTTCTGTTCAGTCTCTGGAACTTAAGACAGGAACTAAGAATGCTGGGTCAAATCAAACTCTAGTGGTTACAGATGGACAGAGTCTGTCATCATTAAAAAAATTTATAGTTGCCAATAACAGCCTGGCTTCTGTCAAGACAGGCCCTTTGTTGCATTCAGTCTACCATTCACACAAGCTACTGAATGACCAGAAAAAAATGATCCTATCACCCCCCAGAAGTTGGTTTACATGGTGGTCTCAATACAAAAGTTTCTGCCAAGAACTGGATCATGGAAAATGTGTGAGTTTATGGTTCTATTCGATGACCACCAGAATTTTAAATTAATTGTGTTGTTTCTTGGCATTTAATACATTCTAACAAGGTAACAGATGTCCACAACATTACATGAAGTGTGACAGACTAGACTGGGGCCCTAAGTGAGACTGCGAAAGACAGTGTTAAACAACAGCCAAATATGATCTCTTCAAGTTGAGAATTGAAAATATTAACACTTTAGAAAAGGAGGCAGGAAAGAGTAAATAAACCTGAGACCTACCTTGTTTATAATTCCCACAAACAGATGAAATTCAATTCCATGCCAACCATACCTTGCGATCACTAAAACACAAACAGAGAAACGAAAGTTCATATAACGTAAGCAGTTCTTCCCATTCTTTTTTTTTTTTTAATACATACAAGCTGGGGTACAGGCCAGAGGCGGGGGCAGTGAGAGGGTTCACCAGAGCCCAGTTCTTCCCATTCTTAAAGGGTATTTAGCTTCAAAGGTAGGAAGTTATTTCTTTTTTTTTTTTTAAGAATTTTATTTATTTATGTCTACCAGCTGGGGTACAGGCCAGAGGCGCGCGGGGCGGCGAGAGGGTTCACCAGAGACAGAGTGGGGAGCAGAACTGGCAGATCAGAAATACACTGCTGAGGAGAGCAGCATAGAGGCAGGAGAGGTCTGCCGCGCCATGTGGGATTCTCCCCGGCTGGGCGTCGAACCTGCATCGCTCGCAGCCGACAGCTCCACAGCGCAGCGCTCAACCGCTGTGCCACCAGGGAGGCCTGGAAGTTCTTATCTTCCATCTGTCCTTTTCACCCAACCTTCCCAAGTGGTTGAGCTATGTCACTGGCAAAAAGGTCCAGACAGGTGAAGTTAAATAGTAGGTAAGACTAGGGGCCTCCCTGGTGTAGAACTGTCGGCTGCGGCAGACTTCCTTATTCTGGGACTTACAAGCTTTGATAAGTTCACTGTTTCTCCCTTTTCCCTGGTGGGTAACACTAGGGAAAATGGTAATATGGTAACACATCTTAATATCTGGCAGGCACTCAAAATTAGGCTGTTGTAAATAATATTAATATGTAAGATCCAATTGAAACATTTTTCTGAAGTCTTTGCCAATTCCCCAGAGTTACCTACTCACCCCTCCACTACACTCACATGGCATTTGTCCATCTCGCCATTAGAACAGTAAAATATTTTATTGTCCCCTGATTTCCTTTTTTCTTTCTCTTGCTAGTCAGAACAGGAAGCGTGTTTTATACAACTCTATTACCCCCAAGGCCTAGCACTGTGTCTGGCGCATAACAGGTGCCCATTGGGGTGCTCAATGACTGAAGGTCCAAGTGGGCAATTCAAATTTACAAAGTGAATGACAACATAATTCTTCTCAAGTCAGCTCCTTCAATACATTTACACGATCCAGTTTATCAGTCAAGCACACTTTTACTAAATTTCATAAAAGTCACTAGTAATTATACCAACAATTCATAAACAAAAAGTCAAAGTGGACTCACTAAAAACGGACTTGTTTTTGCTTGACAACAATGAGGTCTTGATCCATGCCAACACAGAGGAGAAAATAATTGAATTCACCTATAATTTAGACACTGGCTGGTGACCTCTCTCACTGAAAGGGTGCCACACTTTGTACGCAGTACATATGTTTATACTGGCTTCAGTCAGGGATCGTAGTGGTTACAAGTTTAGAAGTCCAATCATAAATCCAAGGTCTATTTATAGAAACTTTCCATATGGAAGGAGTTTAAGAAGTAAAGCAGCAGTCTTTTTCCCTGCCGAAAGCAGAAGGCAGCAGAGTGCCAAAGGAACAAACCCTCTCCAAACCCTGCTCTTGGCGGTGCTTAATGCAGGGGGAAGAAATGTGCAGGGCAAGCAACAGCCTTGCTGAAAATCAGTCACCCGAGACAACAGGCATTTTGGATGTCTGTGCTATTCAAGACTGAAGCATTAATTGTATACATGCCCATGTTCATTTAAAGCACATTTGTGGTTTGGAACTTAAAAAATGTTCTAATGTGCTATTTTGTCCACATATTAATCTAGTCAGCCAGGTTTGAACATGCCAAGCTTAAAATACTCCCCACATCATTATGCAAAGGTATGATGAGCTCAATCTTTTATTCTCAGTAAAATGAACTTAGGAGAGAATGATTAAACAGTATGAGAGACGCTGTAACAGAAAAAGTCAACTCCTAAATAGTGAAGTTACTTTTTTAAAACAGCTGAATAAAAATAAGATATAAGTTAATGACAGATTTTTTACATTTATTAATCTCAAAATGAGATCCTGGATTTTTAAAGTTCTCAGAGAATATATTTTGAACCTGATTTCTACATGAGACCATCTTATTAAAAGGTTGTATTAGTCATTCTCTGACTAAGCCTCTTTAGAATCCAAGCCTAGATTACTTTATATTGAAAAGAGTTACATTTTCATACGATGGTATTGTAAGCAAAGCTCTTTTACTCTTTTATCAGTTTTAGAGAAATGTCAAGAAAATCGGGAATGACTAAATTTTTTAAGTAAGCCTCAGAAATTCACACATCCAATCCTTCATGTTCAGTAGGGGAACCAGAACAGAAAGGGTTCAATGACTTGAGAACAGAAACTCTGGGAAGAGAATATGATTAATAATCCAGTGAATTTTATTTTCCTACGTACTACCAAATACGCTGTTTAACTGAGAGAAAATGTTTTAGAAATTAAACAGAAGAAAGTTTAAATACCTAAACTCTTTCCCTAACTAAAAAGAATTAGATATGTGTGCCCTAAAAATTAGGCAATGCTGCCCCTTAAAAGACTGAGCAGTGGAAAATTATAGCAGTTATTTTCACGGCTTTCTGTTCAATACACGCTCTCATAGAATCGCTACTGGAAGTTCCGCTTTAGAAAGTTTTCCTGACATTCCCAAGAGGATGTAAATAATTTTTATAATTTCAAGTATTTGAACAAGCTCTATTCTCTTCTGTGATTCTCCTAGCACTATCAGTGGCTATTTGCAGAGATAACAGACTGAGAGCAAACCATAGCAAAGTTTCTATCATACATGAAATCAGAGGAGAAAAAGCCCCTGCATTTTATGTAAGACAGGGGAACATTTTAGACCTCAAATCTGACTTGAACATTTCTGTAGCTATCCTTTAATGACTGTGTACATTTCTGTTTTCTTTTATTAAAAAATTGTATTTATTTACGCATAGAAGAACTGGGGTGTAGGCCAGTGGTATAGGAGGTAAGAGGATTCACCAGAGAGTGGGGAGCAGAACAGGTGGATCTACTGAAACACAGAGCTGCGGGCAAGACAGGAGAGGTCTGCAGTACAATATGTGGGTCAGCTCCCTGACCAGGGATCGAACGCAGGCTGTAGCAGTGAAAGCGCTGAGACTTAACCCCCTAGGCCACCAGGGAGGCTCCATTTCTGTTTCCTAAGCAGAATAAAATGGAAATTATTCCATGCTTTTTCCTTAGTTATTTTCATTTTTCGAAACAGGTGATACATAACTATGGCTCAAAAAAAAAAAAATCTGAGTACAATAAGAAGTGAAAAGTAGGGCCTCCCTGGTGGCGCAGCGGATGAGCGCTGCGTGTGAGCGCTGCGTGTGGAGCTGTCAACAGCTCGAGATGTGAGTTCGACACCCAGCGGGGGAGAATCCCACATGGCGCGGCAGACCTCTCCTGCCTCGCCCGCTGCTCCCCTCAGCAGTGTATTTCTGATCTGCCTGTTCTGCTCCCTGCTCTGTCTCTGGTGCCGCCCCACGCCTCTGGCCTGTACCCCAGCTTGTATGTATAAATAAATAAATCTTTAAAAAAAAAAAAAAAAGAAGTGAAAAGTAGGTCTCTCTCCCTCCCCAGCCCCCTAGTACTCCTTTTCTGAAACAATTCCAACATTTCCTTAGTGATGAAATGATTCCCCCAGGCTTACTTACAAATGAGGCTAGACAAGGAGGTGAGTGACTCGTTATTACACCAGCAGAGACACATCTCCACCATCACTGTCTCTGAGCATCTGCACGGAGACTAACAGCACCTCTGCACCCTCCGCACACATGCTCGCACTCTCTCTCTCTCACACACACACACACACACACAGCGCCACACCTAAGGCAAAGCAGAGGGCTCTTGGGAGAGGGGACATAGCCAAATATGCAGTAAGAGTGATCATTTTAGGGCCTCCCCGGTGGCGCAGCGGTTAGGCGCTGCGCTGTGGAGCTGTCGGCAGCGGCGACATGAGTTCGACGCCCGGCCGGGGAGAATCCCACATGGCGTGGCAGACCTCTCCTGCCTCGCCCGCTGCTCCCCTCAGCAGTGTATTTCTGATCTGCCTGTTCTGCTCCCCTTTCTGGCTCTGGTGAAACCTCTCGCCGCCCCACACCTCTGGCCTGTACCCCAGCT
>PVIJ01001237.1:41422-56460 GCA_004024925.1 Scalopus aquaticus | reverse complement strand
GAGTGATCATTTTAACCAACTGTTAAGTATACATGCCAGAGGCATTAAGTGTGTTCACAATGTTGGGGAACCATCCACACCATCTATTTTCAAAACATTTTCATCAACCCATACAGAAATGCTATGCCCATTAAACAATAACTCCCCATTTCCTCTCTCCCTACCCCGGTAACATCTATCCCACACTCCGTATGACTACCTAATCTGGCTAACTCATTAAGTGGAATCATATAATAGCTGTCTTTCTGGCAGCTGTGTCTGGCTTCCAGCATCGCTACTGTTCATCCATGTTGTAGCATGCATTCTAATTTCATACCTTTTTAAGACTGAGTAATAGTCTAAGGTACAGACTACATTTTATTTCTCCATTTCTCAGTGGAGGGCCATGTGGGTTTCCATCTTCTGACTGTGGCGCGCACTCCTGTGCAGGAATCTGTAAGTTCCTTCTTACAGTTACTTTGAGTCTATACTTAGAAATGGGGTTACTGGATGCTATGGCAAATCTACGCTTAGCTCTTGAGGAGCCATAAAACTTTTCTTCAGTGGCCGTGCAATTTCATATTCTCACCAGGGACAGACAAGTGGTCCAGTTTCTCCTTGCAGTTTTTGGATAATGGCTATCCCCAATGCGTGGAAAGTGATATCTCACTGCGGTTTTCATTCCACTCAAAGGAGAAGTTCTTATGTCTAAGACCTCAATGCATTTTGTACTGGGCGAAGTTCCTGTGGCACTGGGGAATCCCTATTGCACGAAGAAATGTCTTATCCTCTGGCTCTTCATCGGGTTCTCGAGTCCACCCCTCATTCAGTGCACTAGTCACCTGACCTGTGACCACTGCTGTGGCCACTCTGCCTTCTCTGCTATTCTCACCTGTCCTTTCACCTGTGCTTTTGGCTTTCTCCTCAGAAAGTGCTCATCTAATCAGAACCACACATTGCCAGTTTGGCCAACACACTCCCTCAACAACTCCTTCAAAGTGCTCAGTCTTCTCTTTAACAATAGTCAAAAATCCTCTCTTGCTGCATCTTTTCTTGGTTTGGGGTTCAGCACTACTAGATGCTTGAAAATGACAGAATGTTGGTCTCTAGATAACCAAGGTTTTACCCGTAGGCATGCTCGTGTGTAAGCCTACCTGCAGGTAAGCAGTTTGCAGATAAATACACTGAACTCACTTCTCAAAAATAACACAACAAAGATGATAAAACTACAAATAATTTTATTAGTAACCCACAATAAATTGCTATTCAACTGTCAACGGTGCCTGGGTTTAAGAGAACAATGAATCCAAAGTTTTGACCAGAGAAACTTAAGTGAAATGGATCAGTATTTGGTAAATGAATGGTTTAAAACATAATATGGCAGCAGAGAACAAGTGTGGGATTTGGAGTCCATGTGGATTTATATCTCAGCTCCTATTTTTATTAACCATCTAATCTCAAGCTATATTGCTTAGCTTCTCAAAACCTCAGTTTCCTCACCTAAAAAAACAGATATATAATATCACCTACCCTGCAGAACAACCTTAAAGACATGTTTTTGGTGTTCTATTCAAATATATAAACTACATTGTTAATATTGGCTCCAGTACCCAGGAAGCTTGGATTGAAACAAAAGAAACAGTGCAATAGCACAAAACTCATCCTTTCATTTATCCAACAATTACGTAGTGACAGTCCACAATATGTCAGGCGGTACAGAAGATATACCAGTGAAGACAAATCCTGCTCTCATGGAGCTTATATTCTAGTAGGGGGAGAAAGATAATAAAAATAATAATAAACATAAGAAGTAAAGTATGTAGATCTGAAAATACAATGACTGTTTTAGGGGAAAAACTGGATCAGACAGGAATAAAGGGAATCAGAAGTACTGAGAGCAGAAGAATTAAAATTTTTTAGTAAGATAATTAGGGTGACTCTGAAGCACTTGACAGTGATGAGAGATTTAGCGATGCAAATATCTAAGGGAAAACATTTCAGACAGAAGAAACAATCAATGCTAAGGCTCCAAGGCAGAAGGAGGAAGTGCAAGAAAGTTAATGTGGCTGCAGTATAGTGAGCAAGAAAGACGGAGCTGGTGAAGTCAAGTCAAAGAGGTTAATTAAGAACAGAAAATAAAGGCGATATGGGCTTTTCCTCAGAGTAGAATGGGGTGCAGCTGAGGACTTCTGCAGTGAAATGACATGATCTGACTCAGGTATAAAAAGAATGAGTCAGGCTGCTATGCTGAGAATGAGTGATCAGTTAAGAGCGCTACAATAATCCAGGCAAAGAGGACAGTGGTTCAGATCAGAGTAGTTAACAGTAGAAATGGTGGGAAGTGGTTAATTTTGGATACATTTTGGAAGTAGGTCCAACAAGTGTTCCTGGCAGATATGTGGAGCATGAGAGAAAATGAGTTCAAAGTTTTGATCACAATAAAAGAGTAGAGGCACCGTAAATAATACAGGGAAAGCTTCTGGTAGGGAAAAAGTTAGCAGAGGAAAATGAACAGTTTACTTTTAGTCTGGGTACGTTCTCTGATACAGCTGGCTTTCCAAACGAACAGGTAGTAAGGGTCAGGTAGATGAAATAGTTGTTTCAAACATTTCCATTTTACTAGCGTATGAGAGATGATAAACTGTAGGCTTAATGTGGTCCAGAATCGGCCTCCTTGGTGGCACAACAATTAAGCTCTGCACTATGGAGCTGTCAGCAGCAGCGATGCAAGTTCGACACCCGGCCAGGGAGCTTCCCACATGGCGCGGCAGACCTCTCCTGCCTTGCCCGTTGCTTCCCTCAGCAGTGTATTTCGGTCGATCTGCCTGTTCTGCTCCCCACTTTGTCTCTGGTGAACCCTCGCGCCACCCCACGCCTCCGGCCTGTACCCCAGCTTATATGTATAAATAAAAAAATCTTTAAAAAAAATGTGGTCCAGAATCTACAGTTTTATAACAAATTTCAGTAGTTACAATACACATTAAAAAAAAAAAACCCTCATAATGTGGTTTGATGCTGTTTAATTTTCGGTGTCTGACCATATCCCTTAATGCTTGAAATCCATTCTATCTAATAGTGACAGGTTTGCAGGTCAATCCTCAGTAAATGAGGAGGAATAATAAATCAGAATAAGCACCTGGCATCTGCTATCAACGCTGAATTCATCATCCCAACAGCAACTGGAGAATTCCAATGACCTTAACATGACTGTCCACGGTCTGACATATTCTTATTCTAAACACAAATTATTATCTTCTTCAGTTCCCTGGAAAGTCCCAAAAGAAAAGAATGGCTGAAAGCCCGGAAATAAACAGCATCTATGATGAACAATACAGAGAGCAGGACTAGTACACTCCCACCACTGTGGGACCCTTTGCAAAATCACATTTCAGGACTGGAAAAAGATCATGATGTGGCAACAAGTATTTTCCAAGTGATCAGGTGCTAGACGCTAAGGATCTACAGATGATAAAATCCCTGTTCAAGGCACTGTGTGCTAAATACAATCAACTACAAGGGAGGAGGTAAAAGAATGAATTTTCAAATTAAAGTGCCAAGAATGAACTTGGGGTCACCACCTTCGTCATCTCCTACCGATCTTACAAGCCGAAGACTCATGTAGTGCTCGTGCTAAGGAGAAAGCAAGAGTACAGTCCTCACACGGCTGAACTCGCAGCCTCTTAGAATCAGGGTCTTGTTCACTTATGTGGCTGATTAAAGAAAAGAGTTAAAGTTGGTTCTGATCACTCAAATGTACAGAGAAAAACACGCAAAGAACGAAAATGAAATGAATTTTAAGACTATAAAACCAATTAGCTGTGACCAGAAGAGAAGGAGGTGAAGAGGTAGGTAAATCCAGTAAAAGGGAACTGCCGTGTGGCAGTGGCCAGAACTGGACTTCGGTGACAAAGTCAATGCAGCATATGTGCATGCTGATTTCTAATGATGCACACCTGCAACACACAGACCGCTACAAGCAATGTTATTTCAATTTTTTAAAAAAGCAATTTCGGGGAAAAAAGGTAGTTATGATCATTCCATCCCCCATTCATTTCTTATCCACAAAAAAACGAGAATCACAAGAAAACACTGTTCTAACCAACCACTCTGTTCCAATCGCCAAACTTTACAAGATAGTACCCAATCACTTAAAATATCTGCTGAAAGCAAATAGTGCCTTTTCTTCTTTCCGAAGGGAAGTTTTTAACCTACGCTATTTACAGAGGTCTAGGTTACAACTTTTAACTTCTGGAATAAAACTAACCATATCACTTCCAATGTCACATGACTTTTCCTCTGGCCCAAGTTCTAAACCTTCTACCTCCCAAGGCTGAGGAGTCTTTCTAGCTCTAAGTCTTCTGGCAACCTTTTCATTTTACTGCTAATTGTGACTCTCAGGAATTCACCCACAAGGAACTACAGGAATTTACTCTATTAAACCACAAACTATATTTCATTTTCATTTTCCAGACAAAAGCTTAAACGTCTAAAATGCACAATGTCAAAAAGTGTCATCTGTCTTTAATCATCTCCAAAAGCAAAAAACTCACCTCTGATATATGAGTGTTCACTTACTGGTAACTGCTCGCTAGCCAATAAAAACATACATACTTAACTACCATTACATATTTTAGCAAACTGCTGTTATCTCAGCAATTACAATGGAGTATATGCTTTCGATAGTGAGTCAGGCTTTGGGCGTGGTTTAGCACATGGAAATTCACCAGCTGGCATCTACAATTAGATTCAAGGAGACAAATGGAATTTTTGTATCAGGTTTTTCCAAGAGTTCACTAGTTCTTAAATTGATTATACCTTTCTGAAGTATTTACAGATGAAATGATATAACGTCTGGGATTTGATTTAAAAATACTGGGTAGGAAAGGGGGATCAAGGTTAATAGACAAGATTAGTCATGTGTTGATAATTGTTGGAAGGTCCAAGTCAGTGGTTCATTTTGTTATTTTTATACGTGTTTGAAAGTTTCCATGAAAAGGATTTTTTTTTTAACTTATGATGTGGTAAATGTGAAAAAAAGAACAAAGCGATCTTAGGCCCAGTGAGTTCCATAATGAAAACTGCTCATTTCTTAGAACATACCCAATTTTAACACCTATTTCTCACTGAACAAATATCTACTGAGCACAGCTACCGTGTGCTAGGACACCAACCTGCTGCTAAGGATACTAGGCACCAAGTAGGGAATGTGTTGCTGTGAAAGAGGCAGGCATGTGTTGCCATAAACCAAGCAAGAGGGAGAGTACATCCAACTCTAGCCAACCAGGAGAGTTCCCAGGAACCACCTAAGTTAATTCTGAAAAATTCAACCCAGACTTTTTTTTTTTTAAGATTCATTTATTCATGCATACAAGAGTTGGGGTGCAGGCCAGAGGTGTGGGGGAGGGGTGAGAGGATTCACCAGAGACAGAGTGGGGAGCAGAGCAGGCGGACCTACTGAAACACACTGCTGAGGGGAGCAGCAGGCAAGGCAGGAGAGGTCTGCTGCGCCATGCGGGTCAGCTTCCTGGCCAGGGACTGAACTCTGTGCAGTGGCTGCACAGAGCTGAGACTTAACCCCCTGAGCCACCAGGGAGGCCCTTATGCATATCCTCCAGTGGGCTGGGCGGTATAAGCACTGCAAGCCCTGCTGGGTTGCTGCTTGGTTGCAGGCACTGCAATCCACTAGTGCCATTTTCCTCCTCAACCTCTAAAATGTCCATCTCCTTCTCCCAGCTTTAAAAAAAAAAAAAAATACTTAAAACTCATAGGTCATGACCTCTGGGGAAATCTCTGGGAAGCTAAAACAAGCAAAGATGCCTGGGGGTGAGCATTCTTGACATTCTCCAATTGCCAAAGTCGGATTAATTTTCATTTACTCATCTCCTATTCCACAATCAGCTTCTTGACTGAAAGGAAGGGAATAGGGGACTTTCTCTAGAATTTCAGGCGACAATAAGCTTTATTGAAAATCTGATAAGGAATGTGATTGCATAACCTTTCTTCTCACTGCCAACTATGCTCCAGGTGGAAACTCCACTATGAAAGCAATTCTAATTTTCCTGTCCAAATTCACCAGATTGCAGAAAGCTGCCTTAAGCAAAGCCATTTAATTCCACTTAAAACGGTTCCTCATTCCAAAGTCTGAACAAGAATAAGTTTCTAACAGCATTTGTAATTGATCAGGAGAGAAAAATAAACTCCACTGTCAATCCGTGGGGCATGTGGCTAAGCCATCTTAATAAAGGCACTAACTAAGTTATGCTCAAAGAAATTTTACTCAGTTATCTGAAAAACAGAATGGAAGGACAACACCAACACCTACAAAATACCCATGAGTTTTACCTACATTATTTCAGTTAATCTTGAAACATCCCTACAAAGACAGCATATCCCCATTTCACTTACAAGGACACAAGCCCAGAAAAGTTGACACTAGCTCAACTAGTGACAACTTTTAAGTGGCTTCAATGGCCCAAACCTTTCCATTAAACAAAGGTTTACCTGAGAGCTTACAGGTTAGCTCTCACACATGTTTCATTTGGAGCTGTAACCATCAACTATAATATTTTTCAACAGGGAAATTATTTAGGATTCCTACTTAGCGACATCGGGCCAACAGGAAGTACTTCTGAAGAGGTAAGGAAGTTCTGGTGACAAAAGCTGTATGGGTTAAGTTATTTGCTTTTAATGAAACAAAAAGGAGCTCCTTCTTGAGAGCCATATACTTTCTGGGGGCTAGCAGTGGCTCCCTGACAAAACTCCAGGGACTCCTGTACAAGGACGATGTCCAGGAACCTATGTAAACGATTTAGGGTAGTGGCACTGAGCAACCACACATGTGAAGCAACTTCATCATTTAATCTTTTTGTCATCAAATAAGTAAGAGAGCATACACAAAAGCACCTAGCTGTGGCTAGCATAAAACAGATGCTCAACAAAAACTAGCCACTCCCAATCTCTGCTTAAAGTAACTTGTACAAAAATCAAATAACTGTGCTAGAGAGAGTCATAACATCTCACCTAGTTGGGCAAATTATGAAATGCTCATTCTCTCAAACCTCACCGGAATTTGCATGCCTGGTACCCCATTTGCTAAGAAGAGGAACACAATTAGCTACATCTACAGAAGTCAGGAGTTTTCTCTTAAGAATTATTGTATTTCCTCCTTCAGTCTCCAACATAGCAAGTAGACAGGTATCTTTAGGGCAAGCCTCCCCAACAGCTGCGTTCAAAACAACTGAGCAAACCCGCCATTACCAGGGCATTCTACATTACCATCTGCCTTCCTCCATTGCTGTGACAATGAATGGTAATACACAACCTGGCATATTAAATCGCTATTAAAAACCTTTTACTAGGGCAAACTATTCTTTTACCATGTCAGTGATTTGACTTTTGAATGAAATTATCTTTTCTCTTAAAAAACTATCTAGGGCCTCCCTGATGGCACAACAATTAAGCGCAGCACTATGAAGTTATCCAGAGCCACTGCAGCAAGAGTTCAATCCCTGCGCAGGGAGATTCCCACATGGTGCAGCAGACCTCTCCTGTCTTGCCCGCTGCTCCCCTCAGCAGTGGATTTCAGTAGATCTGCCTGTTCTGCTCCCCACTCTGTCTCTGGTGAATCCTCTCACCACCCCACACCTCTGGCCTCCACCCCAGCTTGTATGCATAAATAAATAAATCTCTGAAAAAAAAATTACTGAAATTTTAAAAAATTATCTAATCAATTCTATCATTCAGCTGCTTCTGAGATTTCAGACTCTGAAATTGACAAGTTCCTACTGTAACTAAAGTTGACAAACTATGAAGTGGTAATGACCGCTGGAGTGAATACAGTGAACCCTAAGGATCAAATGAAAAATCATAAAAGGGCACCTAGGAGCCATCTATTTGCTCTTATTTTACAAAAGGAAAAAAAAAAAACTCAGACTAGAGATGTCAGGCAACTTGTTGTACACAGCTTTAGTGAAAACTTTTAAAGTCCAAGGCTACTGATGCCATACTGGCCAGCTGACCTCTCTCTTGACAACACTAACTGCCCCTTATTGGATAATTACAATGTCCCAGGTGCTGCTCTGGGAGAGGGTTTTACATATGTGATGTCATCTAATCTTACCAAATCCTACCATGGAGGCATTATCAAACCCATTTAGTAAATGAAGGAAAAATAGGATTCAAACCCAAATCTGTCTGATGTCAACATCCTTAGTTTTAACCACTACACTGTGCCTTTCCAGTTTTTATTCACTCATCAAATACTCACTCACCAAGTATAATGTGTTAGGTACGTCTCAGTTCCAGGAAAACTAGTGATGTAGATGGACAAGGTCCCTGTCCTTATGTTTATGGTAACAAAATAAGGACTTCAAATACAACTGGTAAGTGTGTGGGGGTGGGGGGGATGCAGAATAGTACTTTTTTAAAAATGGAGCAAGTTTTGACAATATTCACTACCAAGCATATATAAAAATACCAAAAATGTAAAAATAAGCATTGGCAAGCCTGTGGAGAAATGGGAACCCTTATGCACTGTTGGTAGGAATGTAAAATGAAAATAAATTTAATCTAATCTTAGTGAAAATGACTAAACAAGATTCTGAACCCATCAAAGTTTGGTATTTGAAACAGTCTATTTTGAAAGGCAGATAAGCTGTGTCCTCTTCTTTAGTACGCTACCAATTCCAGCTAGGGCATGAGCAGAAAGCGCTCTAGTCAGAGGAACCTGTCTATGAGGGTAACAGACCTTTCCAAATGAAAATAAACCGTCAAGATGACACACAATTCCAATGCCTACTTCTTTTTTCCTCATACTCATATTCCTGTCAAATTTCTCCAAGTTAGTTCCTCTGATGTCTGAGCACAGAGACAAACTCCCTACTGGACAGACAGGTAAAGGCAGTTCATTAAGCTCTCTTACTGGACTCAAGATTGCTGCTCTGGTAACTGCCTCTTCTTGTTTCTGGGCTGTTATCAGACAGAAAGAGCATTTAATCTCCCTGACTTCCTTTTCAAGGGAATGTGCCAAGAAAAGGAGGAGAAGAGATCTAGGTTCACAGTTACCTGAAGGGATGCACTTTTATCCATCATAGACTATGAACCGCCTGCTGTTCAATTTCACCTGGAATGTACCACCGAGCTCCGTTTTATCTACTAAACCCATCTTGTAGAAATCTTATGTTGGTTGCATCGAGAAAAAACAGTATTATTTAGATGCAGCTACTACTGCCCCAAAAGCCCCCACACCTCCCATCCCACGATGAACTGTGACATTAATGGAAAGAAAAGGTCTCAGTGAAACCACAGTAATCAAAACAGAACAGTATTGGAATAAAAACAGACACAGAGACCAATGGAATAGACTTGAGAGCCCAGAACAAAAGCCACATTTATATGGACAGTTGATCTACAACTAAGGAATGAAGAGTATACAATGGGGAAAGTCACCTCAATAAATGGTGCTGGGAAAACTGGTCAGCCACATGCAGAAAAACGAAACTAGACCACTCCCACATCACACACCAAAATTAACTCAAAATGGAATAAAGACTTGCATGAAGACCAGACTCCATTAAATACATAGAAGAAAATAGGCAAAACACTTACAACATTGGCTTCACTGAAGTCGTTAGGGGTTTGACTTCCACAGAAAGGCGAATAAAAGCAAAAATAAACAAGTGGGACCACATCAAACTAAATAGCTTCTGCACAGTGAAAGAAACCATCATATTAAAACAAAAAGACACCTACTGAACGAGAGAAAATACCTTCATATCATACATCCGACAAGAGGCAGATACCCAAGACTTACAAAGAACTCATACAGATCAATAAAAAGAGAAAAGAATCCGATCAAAAATGGTCAGAGGAGCTAAACAGACACTTCTCCAAAGAAGATATACAAGCAGACAATAGGCTCAGGAAAAAAATGTTCAACATCATTTATCATCAGGGAGATGCAAATCAAAACCAAACGAAATACCACCTCATTTTTATGAGAACAGGCCACTTCAATAAAGCCAGAAACTTTACAAATGTCAGCCAGGGTATGGCAAAAAAGGAACTCTCATTCACTGCTGGAGGGAAAGTAGAATGACCCAGCCCCTATGGAAAACAGTATGGAGGTTTCTCAAAATATGTAAAATAGATATGCCATCTGTTCCAGCAACTTCCACTCCTTGTCTTTTATCCAAAGAATGCAAAAACACAGTTTGAAAGGATATATGCATTCCTGTGTGCACTGCTGCAGTTACAATAGCCAAGTTATGGTAACAACCTAAGTGCCCAACTACAAATGAGTGGATTAAGAAGATGGGGCATCTATACATGATGGAATACTATTCAGAAAAAAATAATTAAAAAACAAAAAGAGATGAACTCTTGCCATTTATGACAAATTGGATAGAATTACTAGGTGAAATAAATCAGAGGAAGACAAACACCAGTATGACTTCACTCACATGTGGAATATAAAGACACAAAACAAAGGGAGTGACAAAACTAAACCAAAACAAAGTCTAAAAACAGAACTTCAGAACTGAGGCCACTGGAGGAGGAAGGGAAGGGTGGAGACAAAGTGGAGGGGGCCCAGTGGGATACAAAGGTAGATGGGTGCCCTGGTGGTGGGTGAAGTGAAGTGATGTACTTATCTCCCTGAATTACATACAGTGCTGGAAACCATTGTTATCTCAAAAAATAAAAATAAAATAAAAAAGGTCTTGATTTAAGAAAAAAAAATGGGGCCTCCCTGGTGGCGCAGCGGTTGAGCGCTGCGCTGTGGAGCTGTCGTCAGCCGCGATGCGAGTTCGACGCCCGACCAGGGAGAATCCCACATGGTGCGGCAGACCTCTCCTGCCTCGCCCGTTGCTCCCCTCAGCAGTGTATTTCTGATCTGCCTGTTCTGCTCCCCACTCTGTCTCTGGTGAACCCTCTCGCTGCCCCACGCCTCTGGCCTGTACCCCAGCTTGTATGTATAAATAAATAAATCTTTAAAAAAAATGTTAAGTATAAACAGAAATTATAAGAAACCACTATAAGGAGAGAAGAATCTGAAAACGTTAGAGCTGAATGATTCATTTGCAATTATCAAATACAAGAAGTTGTTCTGTAAAGGAGTTAAGGCTCAGGTTAACTTTAAAAATGGGCAAGGGGGCCTCGCTGGTGGCACAGGGGTTAAGTCTCAGCACTATCATGGTATCACTGCTGTGGCCTGAGTTCGATCCCTGGCCAGGGTAGTAGCACACATATGGCACAGCAGACCACTCCTGTCTTGCCAGTGCTCCCTTTAGCATTGTATTTCAGTTCTGCTCCCCACTCTGTCTCTGGTGAATCCTCTCACACACACTCCCACCACTGGCCTACACCCCAGTTCATCTATGCATAAATGCATAAATAAATATTAAGGAAAAAAAATCTAACAGACCTGGTTTCAAGTCCTTTTTAAAAAAATAAATTAAAATGGGCAAGGTCAGAGTGGGGAGGGAGGGAAAAGGTTGTTTGGAGAATTCAAGGCAGTCTGATCAGAATCAGGAACATCCAGTTATCAGTACAGAATGATAACCAGGCCTTAACATTCTCGATGAAAAAACGTAATAATTATGCTTAGTGACCTATAAACAGTGACATAAGCCATACCCAAGTTTAATGAAGATACCATATTCCTATAGACTAACTACAAGACCAAAAAGCAATTTGGTTCTAGTAACCCAATTAAGTCAGTCCACTCATCCCTCGTAGATTCTAACAGAAGAGAAATCTGCCATTTCTATGGCTGTAATAGAACATTTCTGAAATGTTTTGCTTCCTCTCAAGAGTTATTAAGTACAGTCTATTATTATGTTACTTTTCCACAAATAGAGTAGGAACACAAAAGACAAGGTAACTGAAACCCAGCCTCTGCTTTGGTAAGTCAAATGTAATTTTATAGCTATAATCAACAGACATTTTTATAGTACCTCACAGGTAGTCAGTACTTTTTAAGGCAGAGTTTTACACATGACAGATGCCTGGTATCTACATGAATGAATGAATGACCTTATTTTATTCAAAGTACTATGACAGGAAAAGCCGAACAAATTAACTCCATACGATGACTGGTGTTCAAAATCTGCAGGATACAGGATGAGGTATTTTCTTAAAATGGAGCTACAAGAAAACATGTTATTCATTCAACAGAAAGTTGAAGAGCTATTATGAGCCAGGCACTCTTGCAGTGTGCATACATGTAGGGTGTAGTTGTTAGAAACTGGCTGACCTCCACCAAACTTGGCAGACAAACATCTTACGTTTAGTCCACAGTATTTCTGTGATCAACTTTGAGGTATAACTTACACTGCAAGTGTGTAAGTCTCAAAGAGTTCGGTGAGCTGTCAAATACACACTCTTGCATAATCATCACTCCCAATAAAGAGAAAAAAATTCTTGCTGCCCTTCATGTCCTTTTGTAATCTTTCACCCCCAACCCAAGCCTCAGGCAACCACAGATATAATTTCTATTATTACAAATTAATTCTGCCTATACTTCTGCTTCAATATAAATGAAACCACAGAGTAAGGTTTTTTAATCACTTCTTTTACTCAAATTTTAGAAATTCATTCACATTACCATTCAATATCCAGTTTGATTACCTAACACCTGTTGATAGCATTTGTGTTGTTTCCAATTTTTCACCTATTATGAATAAAGATACTATGAACATTCCCATAGTCTATTTGATATTTTCCATCCTCTTAGGAAATAAACACCAAGGACCAGAATTGCTGTGCTGTATGGTATGTGTTTAACTTCACAAGAAACCAAAGTAGTTATTAACATTTCACACTCCCACCAGCAATATATATAAATTTCAGGTGTTTCACATCCTCCCCAATACTTGAAGTTGCCCACTGCCTTAAAGTTTAGTTATTCTATTGGGCTGAAATGTATCTCCCTGGTGATGAATGAATACTGTCAAGCATATTTTCACATGCTTTTGGACATTCAAATATATTTTCTTCTATGCAGAAACTATTCAGATTTTTTGCTCATTTTTAATTAGATCACCTGTCATTACTGAACTTGAAATTTTTCATATATTCTGGATATAAGTCCTATATTTTGTGGCAGGGGAGAGGAAGGGAGGGAGAATTATTTCCTTCTAGTCTACAACTTACCTTTTCACTTATTAGATTGTCTTTTGAAAAATGTAAGTTTTATTTTGATAAGGTCCAATTTATCTATTTCTTCTTCTGTGTTTTGTTCCAAAAGATCTTTGCCTACCCCACAGTCACAAATATTTTCTAATTCTTCTGTGTAAGTTTTACAGTTTTAGTTTGTATATTTAGTTCTACGAGCCACTTCAAATTAACTGTTGTGTATACAGTGAGAGAGGGGTTGAGATTCATTTCTTTACATACAGATATCCAACTGTTCCAGGAACACTGTTAAAAAAGGCTACCCCAGTCTCCCTACTGAATTACCTTTGAGCCTTAGTTGAAAATCAACTCACCATCTATTGTGTTCCAATGATCTGTAAGTATACTTTTACACCAATACACTGTCTTGATTAAATCCATATTAAGTCTTAAAGTCAGGTCATTTAATTCTTCCAAGTTTATTCATTTCTTTTAAAGATTTATTTATTTATACATACAAGAACTGAGATGTAGGCCAGAGGTGTGGGGGGGAAGCGGGTGAGAGGATTCACCAGAGACAGAGTGGGGAGCAGAACAGGCAGACTGACTGAAATACACTGCTGAGGGGAGTAGTGGGGAGACAGGAGAGGTCTGCTTCGGGATGGAACTCGTGCTGCAGATAGCTTCACAATGCTGGCACTTAACCCCTTGTGCCACCAGGGAATGCCCCAAATTCCCCCCCTCCCCCCAAACCTGTTTTGGCTATTCTAGGTTCTTTGTCTTCATGTAAATTTCAGCTTCTGCATGTCAATTTCTACAAAAAAATAAACTGGGATTTTGTTGTGAACACACTGAATCTTTAGTTTGGAAAGATTAATAGTTTAATAATTTGGGTTTTCACATCATGAACATGATTTATCTCCTCTAGTAGGTGTTCTTTGACTAAGCCTCTCAACAATGTTTTGATTTTTATTGGAAAGGCATTACATACTTTTCACTAAATTTACTCATAAGTATAGAAATTATCTGTAACTTGAACTGGCTGTCAATTTTTTTTTCATATTTCTAGAAATCCAGATTTCTGACTGAAATCAGATTAGCAAATGTGGTTTTATACTCCCACATGCCAACAGCATACAAGAACCAAGAAACAGCTATCTATCCTCCTTAGACAGAACATGTCTTCTCCAACTTGCTACTACAATTCCTACCACTCCTTACTAAAATTCCCAATCACTCCACTTCCATTGATTATAGTCATGGAGCCTATAGGCAGTGAAAATCTTAGAGCAAGAGGCAGGAGTGTGGTATGGTTAGATCTGCATTAAAAACTCTAGCTTCAGAGTGGAGAACCGGTTAGGGCCAGAGGGTAAGAGGAAGCAGTGAAACTACTTAAGAATTTATTGGAGTGCTTATGAAAAGAATATGGCTTAGGCCAGTTATAGTTTTAACAGAAGAAATACTTTGATAAATGAGGTGATTACCAATAGAAATTGGTAATGGACATGAGGAACAAGAGCAAGACATCAAAAAAAGACCTTTCAATTTCTAATGTAATTAGGAGGACAGAAGAGCCTTTTACAGAAAAGGGGAGTAGTAGGAAATGAAGGTTAAGAGTTCAGTTTAGGGGGCCTCACTGGTGGCACAAGAGGTTAAGTCTCGGCACTATGAAGGTACTATGAAACCATCCGCAGCACCGGCACAGAGAGTTCGATCCCGGCCAGGGAACTTCCCACATGGCACAGCAGACCTCTCCTGATATACCCGCTGCTCCCCTCAGCAATGTATTTCAGTAGATCCTGTTCTGCTCCCCACTCTGTCTCCAGTGAATCCTCTCACACACCACCCCACACACCTCTGGCTCACACCTCAGCTCTTGTATGTATAAATAAATAAATCTTTTTTTAAAAAAAGAGTTCAATTTAGGGCCTCCCCGGTGGCGCAGC
>PVIJ01001237.1:12239-41322 GCA_004024925.1 Scalopus aquaticus | reverse complement strand
TATATTAAAAAAAAAAAAAGAGTTCAATTTAGAATATGAATTTGAGATGTCTGAGACATCCAAGGGAAGGTGGCAGTGACTCTTGTTCAAAAAGGTGTAAATACACATTTGGGAATCCCTGGCAATATAAGACTGTAAATCTACGAGACTAGATGAGATCTCCTACAAACAGAAATAAGAAGGGTTGAGGCTGAACCTGAGAAAATGTCATATTCAAAGGCCAAGTTGAAGATAGTCAGCAAAAGAGATTGAGAAAGAGGCAGGAACGGTGAAAGGAATGAACAAGGTATTAGAAGGAAAAACAGGAGAATTATGTCATCCTAAAAATAGAAAATGGTTCAAGAAAGTTATCAACTCTGTTAAATACCATTGAGAGGTAAAATAAGAATGAAAATATCATTCACCCATTCAATAATCTGTTCAAAAATGTTAAGCACCTACTACATGCCAAATACGGTCGGTACTAAGGATTGGAGTAAACAAAACAGTCTCTGCTCTTGTAGACTATCATCCAGAGGGGAGCGACAGACAACAAACAAATGCATGTCAAGTGGTCTTCTAGAGAAAGTGAAGCAGGATAAAGGAAATCAGGAATGCCCAGAGTCGCGGAGCAAGGTAGCTTCTACTAATTAGCTTCTCCAGTAAGGAGACACCTGAGCAAAAATCTGAAAAAAGTGAGGAAATAAACCACGTGAAGGTTCAGGGTGAGATTTCAGGAATAAGGAACAACAAGGCAAAGACCTGGTATAACCCACAAACAGTAAAGACTTTAGTGGGACTGCAGCACAATAAATAAGGGGGAGATTGGCAGGTCATGAAATTAACTCTTGAGAGATCACAAGATCTGTGATATATGTGGAAAGCAAATCATAAAAAAGTCAAGAGCAGAAGCTCCCAATTCAAAGGAAATTACTACAACAATCCAAAGAAGAGCTAATGATGATGGTGTGATGGTCAGGTCTCTGTGCCAACTCAGGCTGGAGTTCCTAGTTATTCAAGAACTAACCTAAGTGTTGCTGTGAAGATACTTTGTAGACGCAATCAACATTCATTATCAATTGACTTTAAGTAAAGGAAACCATCCTAGATGATCTGGTGGGTTTGATTCAGTTAAAAGGCCGTAAGAACAGAATTGATGTTTCCCAAGAGAAGAAATTATTTTATCGGTGAATAGTAACTTTGGTCCCTGTGGGGAACTCCAACTTAGCCTTCATGACACTCTAGTCTACGGGTGGTGTTCTCGCCTCGTCCCAAGAAGAGGGTGTGTTCCAGGTTCCCTGCCCCACCCAAGAGAGGGTGGAGCTAAGGAGAGATAAGAAGCTGGAGAAGAGGAGAAAGAAGAGACAGAAAAAAGGCAGCAGGATGGAGGCCAGAAGAGGCCCAAGGAGCAGAGAGACTTGTAAAGAAGCTGCACTGGCCTGGACTGATTGAGACAGATGTGGGTGAGAGACCCATGGGGAGGTGACTATGGCAACGTTGATGTGGATTTTGATTTTGCTCTTTTCCTCAGAGATTTGTCTGGCTGTTTCTGACCCTTTTCTATGGGTCCCTGCCAAAAGGTGTTTTAGACTTGTGGCAGGCTTTCGGGCCCTGCTTTGGGCCAATCCCATTTGGGTGGAGTTTTACCCACAAGGAGTTGGCTAACTTTGGGTACTTGATTTGGAAACTATATTTTTTGTCTCTTTCGTACTGTACAGATTGTATTAAAGTTTATTTCCACTTAAGGTCTGACATGTTCTGTACTGATGTGGCAGATGGCAGAACCTATTTCAAGAGGGCAGGTTTGGGGGTTCCAGGGGTGCCCCTCTCCCTGCCCTGTAACAAAGGTAGGAAAAAGACATCAGATTATCCAGGAAATCTCTACGGAGGACCTGACATACACACAGGCGCCCCACAAGCTTTCTAAGAATGTAACATCAGCAGAACCACTGCCACCTTGGCCTGAAAGAGGCAAAGAAATAATAAAATGAAGGAAGGCTGCTGGATTACCAAACGTTTACAGACAAGAAACAGATTAATAAAACTACTCAGCTGCAAACATGTGCTACCCTTCACGAAGAAGAAAGGATAATTCTAAGAGCTGAGCCTTAAGCCCAAGAAGTCAGAGTCACTGGCTGAGACAACAGGGTCTCAAATCACAGAGGATTATCCCCTAGTTTGAAGTCACATGAAATTTCCCTGCTGGATTTTTAATTTCTTAGGATCAGTGATCTATGCATTTCTTCCATTTTCTCCTTTTTGGAATGGGGATGTGTATAACAGTATTCTAACTGCCCCACTACTGAATTCTGGGAGCATTTAACTTGTTTTCTAGTATCACAAGTTCACAAACAGAAAGGAATTCTGCCCCAGGATGGATCATAGACTCTCACCTACACCTGATTTAGGTTTCTATGAGACTGTGGACGTCTGAGCTGCTAATATTTAGATGAGATCTTGGGTTTGAGTAGATGCTGCAACAGGGAGAGACTTTAGGGAATGTTGGAATAGGATGAAAGACACTCTACACAGAGATGTGAATCTCTGGGATCAAATGGCAGACTGGAAAAAGGAATCCTAAAAGATATCCATATTCTCCACATCCTCATTCCTGGAATCTGTGAATGTTACTTTATATGGGGGGTGGGGGGGGAAGGAGGAGGAGAGGGGTCTTAGCAGATGTGGGGCGATTGATTATCCTGAATTATCTGGGTGCACGCCAAATGCAGTAACATGTCTTTATAAAAGAAAGGGAGAGTGAGTTTTGACAAACACAGAGGAAAAGAAGATGTACAAAGAGAGACTTGAAGGTGCTAGCCTTGAAGACCGAAGCGACCCCGCCACAGGCCAAGGAATGCCAGCAGCCACCAGAGGCTGGAAGAAGCAAGGAACAGGGTCTCCCCTAAAGCCTCTGGAAGGAGCACAGTTCTGCTGCTGCCAGCTTGATTTGTGCCCAGTGAAACTGATTTCAGACATCTGGCCTTCAAAACTGTAAGAGAATAAATATGCGTTAAGCCACCAAGTTTGTAGTGTTTTGTTATAGAAGCCACAGGAATCAAAATAGATGGCCTGGACACAGGTGATTATGACAGAGATGGTGAGAAGTGACCAGATTATGGATCCATTCAGAAGACAGAGCTAAAAGGGTCTGCTAATGGACAATGACTCCAAGGTTCTTGTCACAGGGACAACTCACTGAACAACACACAAGTCAGTGATGACCTCAACGAAAATTGTTTTGGTAAAATTTGGGACTGGACACCAGATTAGAGTTAGAAAACCAGAGTACAATGATTTTGTAGTATCACAATTGACGCTGACTTTTGCTTGGCCCTCTTTCTGATCATTCATCTGTTCCTTGCCCTCCCTGCTACCTAGCTAGAATCTTTAATAAACCAAAGTTCAAATATCAAATTTATTAATTCTCAGGTGGGCCAAAGGAAATAAATTCAGGACACTGTGCCTGAAGACAAGGAAGGACAGGGTAAGGAGAGAGGGTGGGTCAACTTCATTCATTCAGCAAGTACTGACCAAGCATCTACTAGACACCATGCCAAGCACTATGCCAGATGCAGTGGAAGAAACAGACATGGTCGCTGGCTTCACGAAGCTTATGACAAGAAAAAAAAAATTACATAATTATTTGACTTTAAGTGTCAAAAGAAAAGTTCTGGGTTCTATAAAAATTAGCATGCACTAAATGCCTACCATGCGCTAAATGCTTTCCATGTGACTTCATTTTCCTCTCACAATGATCCTATGAGGAAATACAGATCTAGAAAGATTAATTCCCTTGCCCAAGATCAGAATCAATGAGCAGCACAGCCAGGATTGAAAACAGGTGCATTCAACTCCCAAACTCTTCAAACTACCTCCAAGCAGCAGAGAAATCCTCTACACAAAACAAAGAAGTATCCAGAAAAGGTAGAGGTCATGCAGGTAAAGTTTTGAAGTTCCCGACTCTAGAAAGAGCTTTCTAATAAGCTCACTTGATACAGGTGAATTTTGGAGTGTATTCAAAAATCCCTTAGCACTCTCCAAATAGAACAAAAGGTTACACTATAATTAACACAGTTTTATTTAGGCACCTAACAGGTTATTAAACATGTTGAAAATAAATGTCTTGAACAGCTTGTCCAAACTGTTCCGGTCATGCCTAGTTTTCATACACATTGTTTTTGCCAGGTTCACCTTCAGAATCAGTTTTCAAGTAAAAGTCAAAGGGGGAAAACTCAATTAACCATGCTGCAGAGAGACTAATTTATAAAAATGATTAAATAAATGTTTGGTTCAATGTATACAAAGATTCATGACAAACCATACAAAAGCAGCAAAATAAAGCTCTGAACAGAAAGGAAACACCAACATATAATGTGAAATCATTCACTAATCTATAAAAGAGTTTGAAATACAACATCTCTGCCTTCAATATTTTAGGACAATAATTTGGAATGCGCCTAAAAAGTGAAAAGCTCCTAAGCAGGAGTTTTAGTTCAAGTGATTTTTCATAAAAAGTGATTATCACATGTATCAAGAAGAAAGAATAAGAAATGGCCCTCACGGGCCTCCCGGGTGGCGCAGCGGTTGAGTGCTGCGCTGTGGAGCTGTCGGCAGCGGCAATGCGAGTTCGACGCCCGGCCGGGGAGAATCCCACATGGTGCAGCAGACCTCTCCTGCCTCGCCCGCTGCTCCCCTCAGCAGTGCATTTCTGATCTGCCTGTTCTGCTCCACGCTCTGACTCTGGTGAACCCTCTCGCCGCCCCACACCTCTGGCCTGTACCCCAGCTTGTATGTATAAATAAATAAATCTTTAAAAAAAAATGGCCCTTACCTTTTCATTTCTAACTTCTTTTCTATTGCTACTTCTTAAAGAGGCAAAACAACATATATGTGGTAAATTCCTATAAAGTTTACTTTAAATATTTCATATAATAAAGCTAGTTTCATCCACAAGAACACCATTCTAATACCAAAGGCAATATGGTGTGTCCTAAAGTATGAAGAGAAGACAACTTTCCAAGTTCTTATAAATTTTGTGGTAGGGAAAATATGTACAAATTAACCACAATTTAGAGATTCTGGCATCACTTACAACATTTATTAACTCCACTAACTGAAACACTAACAATTTTTTTTAATTTGGACATTATAATATGCCCTTATTTAGTAAGCATTTATTGAGTAACAAGATATGAAATCACTATTACATTTTTCACTTCAGGAATGGTAACAAGATACATATAAGGAATATTGTGAAGAATATTTGGGGAGCTACAACACCTTGATTACTACCATAAAGAATTCTATCCTGGGCCTCCCTGGTGGCGCAGCGGTTAAGCGCTGCGCTGTGGAGCTGTCAGCAGAGGCGATGCGAGTTCGACGCCCGGCCGGGGAGAATCCCACATGGCCTCCCCCACATGGCGCGGCAGACCTCTTCTGCCTCGCCCACTGCTCCCTTCAGCAGTGTATTTCTGATCTGCCTGTTCTGCTACCCACTCTGTCTCTGGTGAACCCTCTCACCGCTCCACGCCTCTGGCCTGTGCCCCAGCTTGTATGTATAAATAAAAAATAAAAATCTTAAAAAAAAAAGAATTCTATCCTGACATTTTCACTATGTAAAAGAAAGTGAACAAGGACAGACGTTTACTAGAGGCAAAGTTAGGCACTTCATACACATAATCGTATCGAGTAGGCATCTTTTAATCCTGATTATAATTTTCCTAAATCATCTCATCTTTTCTAGCTTCTCTGTCTTCATCTGCAAAATGGTGCTACCACTTATTTCACAGATCCGGTATAACGATTAATGCGTTAGCACAATGACTAACATAAAATGAATGCCAACTCTTGTTGCTCCTTTCACATTTCTCCATAATTCTGTGTAACAACCTCATGTTGTAAGAATTATTAACTCCACTTTACAGACGAGGTACCCTGGTCACATAAAGGTTAAGCAGTCGGCCCAAGCTTACACAGCTGGTAACTGTCAGTACCTAGCTCTGCTCATGACCTTAAAACTTGACAGGTTACTTCACTCTCACATACTAGGGAGTTGAGGACTTTTCTCAAATTATACCCATAATACTTTAAAACTTGATACCAGAATAGATGTTTTAAAAAACCGAACTCCCATTCATAACTTTAGAGATCAAAAGCCTATAGTAGTCCACCAATCTTCAAATTCAGTATCAAATGGAGGCTACATTCCAGATTTCAAACTAAACTATCCAAATTACTCGTTACCGGCACTCATTTATTCAGGGAGTAATTTCCAAATGCATAGTAACAGGAGTGAGTGAGGATGCAAATCAACCCAATATAGCACAAAATAAAAATACAGTATCTGAAAAAAAGAGAAAGAGATGTTCACAATGCTGTCTTCTAAGGGTACTTACTGTAGGTCTCTTTCTTACTGCTCTATGAGCCAGCCTTAAACACAGGGTGAGGAACCGGTCCGGGCTCAGCCACTAGATTGTTGTGAACCTCAAACCATTTAATTTCTCAGTACTTCTATTCAACTCAACGATGAGAGTTGGACTTGAGTCACTGAACGAACTGCAGGCAACTTAAACAATTTGCTCCACCCAAGACACCCTGGCAATTCACCCAATTTAGGTGTTGCTTTTACACCTGCAGCAACACAGATTTCAATTAACATTCCTCTGATGGAGTGAGAGAGTATTTTTAAGAATCCTGGATCCTTTTGTGACTCAGTCACAACAGTTCTCATTCTAAGTAGTTTGATTTTTTTAAAAGATTTGTTTATTTATGCATACAAGTCAGTTTAGGCCAGAGGTGTGGGGGGCAGGGTGGGCCAGGAGTGGTGGTGTAAGGATTCACCAGGGACAGAGTGGGAAGCAGAAGAGGCGGATCTACTGAAATATACTGCTGAGGGGAGCAGGGAGCAGCAGGGGAGACAGGAGAGGTCTGCTGCGCCGTGTGGGAAGCTCCCTGGCCGGGGATCGAACTCATGCTGCAGTGGCTCTGGATAGCCTCATAGTGCTGCGCTTAACCTGTTGCACACCAGGGAGGCCCTCATTCTAGGTAGTTTTACTTAGTTCCACCTCTAAGCTCTTTTGAAGCATATATACCTTAAAGTACTCTTTCTGGTTAACCCATTCTGCATACAGGAGGCATAATATTTTTAAAAGCAACAACAAAAGGAATGAGGTACTCTTCACAAGCAACTACACACCTCCTGAAGTCTTTAAGTGTAGAGGTTCAGCTAAATAAAATCACTGGTTCAGGGCCTCCCTGGTGGCGCAGGGGTTAAAGTCTCAGCTCTATCAAGCTATCGCCAACCACTGCAGCTTGAGTTCAATCAGGACAGGGAGCTGACCTAAATGGCGCAGCAGACCTCTCCCGCTGCTCCCTGCTCCCCTCAGCAGTGTATTTCAGTACATCCACCTGTTCTGATCCCCACTCTGTCTCTGGTGAATCCTCTCACCCTTCCCCATTGCACCTCTGGCCTACACCCCAGTTCTTCTATGCATAAATAAAAAAAATAAACCTTTAAAAAAAGAAATAAAATCACTGGTTCACTATGCAACATAAAAAATTATCTACACATAGGTACTTGAACTGGAAAAACTGATGCTGAAGCAGCAATGGCTGGCATTTCAATGCCTCTTTCTAACACAATCATTCTACAGTCACTCACCTTTGATTCCAACCGCATTCACTCATTCAGCCATAATCACTTCCACATTACTGCCAAAAGTTATTAACGATGATGACGACACACATAAAGCTGTTCCAGGACTAGGCATATTTTTAATTGATTTAATCCCCATTGCAGCAAAATAAGTACATTATCCCTGTTTTACAGTCAGTGAATCACTAAGATAAAGTAATAGAGTATCACAGTCACACACCCAAAGTCACACAGCTAGCAAGCGGTGGAGCCAAGGTTCAAAGCCAGGCAGTCTGATAAAAGTAGTTCCTTACTACTTAAACTCTAACTGCTTGTCTATCACGCTGATGAATCAGTGCTCTCTTCGATCTCAAAAATATTACTCCGCCCTCACCTTACACCATGATCAAATATTTGTCTTTAAGTGTCACTGCCAGCAGTGACTACTTCAGGTGGCCCTCGTTCAGTGTCCACGTCTACATATTAGCCTACCATGTGAATGCCCACAGTAGGCACACAATACATATTTATGCTAAATGTAGATATTTAACATGTATATAATTTATATATGTAATGGTTTATTACAAATGTATTTAATAATCATGCATATTTATATTAAAAAAATTAAATCTTTCCCAATTCCCTCATCTTCCCAAATGTAGCATTTCCCTACTTTGAATCCTCTCCTCCCCTCTGACAGCCCTTTGTACCTTATTTCAGCACTTTACTTTTCCTACACAACCCACTGTGGTGGCCAATCTCCATGGCGGCGCCCACTGATCTTCACCTCCTGGTATTCACATCTTTGTACACCTTCCCACAACATATGACCAAAAGAATACTGGAGAAATGATGGTATGTGACCTCGAAGTTCAATAATGAAAACAGTGCAACTTGGCCTCTACAGTTATTTGCTCTGAGGGAAGCCAGTTGCGCTGCCATGACGACATCGAAATGGTTCTAAGAAACGGCGCACCTGAAGAGCCACCAAGCCCTAGAGCCGACAGCGTGCACCACCTTGGCAACAATGCAAGTAGCCAATGGTTAAGAGGACTCACCAGCCTCGGTCAAGCATTCAGACGACAGCCACCCAGCTGACACGCTACTGCAATCTCCTGAGACCCTGACCCTTGCAGCCACGCTATTCCTAAAAACTGCTGACACAAACTGTCAGAAACTGAGAGCTAATGTTTGCTGTTGTCTTAATTTTTGAATTCATCTGTTATACAATAATAGGTCTCTCACATACTTACTGTAAAACTTTAA
Source organism: Scalopus aquaticus (assembly GCA_004024925.1). Classification (NCBI taxonomy): domain Eukaryota; kingdom Metazoa; phylum Chordata; class Mammalia; order Eulipotyphla; family Talpidae; genus Scalopus; species Scalopus aquaticus. The sequence goes on along the minus strand of PVIJ01001237.1, from coordinate 32,444 downwards.
ACTCCTTGAAAATAGAGACTGTTCCCTGAGTCTCAAAACGCCATTAAGCTCTTAGAAATAAGCAATGCTGGCCTCCCTGGTGGCGCAGCAGTTAAGTCTCGGGGCTATTACCTTGACAGCCTGAGTTCGACCCCGACCAGGGAGCTGACCCACATGACGCAGCAGACCTCTCCTGCCTCGCCCGCTGCTCCCCTCAGCAGCGTATGTCAGTAGATCAGCCTGTTCTGCTCCCCACCCTGTCTCTGGTGAATCCTCTCGCCAACCCCACCTCTTGCCTACACCCCAGTTCTTCTAAACAAAATAAATCTTTTTTTTTTTTAAGATTTATTCATTATTTTCGCATACAAGCGAGGTGCAGGCCAGAGGCATGGGGCGGTGAGAGGATTAACCAGAGACAGAGTGGGAAGCAGAACCGGCAGATTAACCGAAATACACTGCTGAGGGGAGCAGCAGGCGAGGCAGGAGAGGTCTGTTGTACCATGTGGGAATCTCCCCAGCTGGGCATCGAACTCGCACCACAGCCACCAACGGCTCCACAGGGCTGCGCTTAACCCGTTGCGCCACCAGGGAGGCCCTTAAACAAAATAAAATCTTAAAAAAAAAAAAAACCTGCATCTTATAAAAAAAGAAATAAACAATGCCTGTATTTCTTGAACTGTGTCAGTGGGCCATTTCCTTTGTTCAATTTTTTTTTTCTTTCAAGATGTACCCACTTATAAATTACTCCTATACCTATACTGATAATCTTTAATCTATTGATGACCTCACTCTCTTTCGAAGACCTTCTGAAATATAACTTCCTGACCATTTTTTCTCAGCAGATGAAAATGTTCCTTATGTCGATCAATTCTATGAACCATTTACAAACACACACATACACCACTCACAGTTGTTCACATTCATCTTTTATTCTACACATCTTTACTAAGCATCTACCATGTCCTAAGAACTCCTCTTCATGCTGGGAACAAAATAAATAACCCTGCCCTGTGTACCTTACAGTCTTATATATGTTCTCATCAGAGTGGTCTCTCTAAATATAATCATCTTTGCTAATATCACTTCAGAATTCTAATCTCCCTTTTTTAAAATGTAAGCACTCAAAACTATTTTTCTTTCACTATTTAATTGGTCATATGTCTGCACGGTCTATTCTCTGTACACTTAATATTTAAATTGCATTCTCAAGAAAAGTCCAAACCTGTAAGGTGGCCCACAGAGAAACGGTGTGTCAATGTCCTCCATTTTTAATTCATTGTTCACAGGCCACATTTCTTAGCAAATACCACATTCATAACTGTAAATATCATTTGATAAAAATAACCTTTATTAGATAAGTCTGAGAAACTCTAAATCAAATATTAAAATTTATTTTACAGAAAGCAGTTATAATAGAGACAGTAAAATGACAGGTAGGTGAAACTTTCTCACCTCGCTCGTATTTACTTCTGCCAAGCAGAGCGTTAAAGGAAAAAGCATACATACTACTCTCTTAAGTCAAGTCTGGTTCTATTACCATATCTTTAAACAAATTATTTAACTACGCTGAGCCTCAGTTCCCCTATCCTAAAGTGGAAGTAAATATCTACTTCACAGTGTTGTTGTGAGGATTAAACATAAATTAAAAGCCTACCTTAATGCCCGTTATCAAGAGTATCAAGAAATTTCTGTTTCTTACCCCTTCCCTAGGGTGTATTCCTGTTGTCAGAAATCTTTCCAAACTCAGTTACTTTTGTTTGAAATAATCCCTCCTTCATCTATTGGGTTAAGAGTCAGCTCAAATGCCATCTTCTCTTTGAAGTCCAAAGAGAATGTTCCCTGACCCTTCCATTCAGTTCTGGGCACGCCACTCTCTGCCTCTCCCTCTGGACTGTGAGTTCCTCATGTGCAGGGGCTGTATCGCACTGATCTTGGTAACTTCAGTGTTTAGGAAAACACCTGGCACACTACAGGCATGGAACCAAAGTTTGCTGAATACATGAATGAATGAAATCATTACTTTAGTACCCATAATTACTACTGGGTGACCCAAACTTTACACTTTTGCCCTTTATGGGCAAAGGTGCTGTTTTATACTTCCTTTGACTCTCTTCCTCATAGCACTTAGCAAAATACTTAGGTTGTAAGACCTCCATAAATACTTCTGGATTATGGGAAACATATTACTCTTCCAACTCACACGATTTGACTTTAAATTTTAAATTAATAGATGTGACTTTGGGACTTTTTTTTAAATGAGCTCTTCTTAACAGTTATTGGCAAGGCACTAAAGCAAACACTAGGACTAGACTACAATCAGTTTTTCTTTGCATGTGTTTTTCAAAGAACCAGTAATAGTTTGCTTCTTTCTAAATCATTTCACTAAGAAACTGAGTACCATGAAGTCCTTTGACTCACTAGGAAAAACGCAAAAGACACTAGAGAAAACTTAGTTTAATAACTTTCAGTCAAAGGTTCCCCACCCTGCAGTCATAGGGCTGGTGGCCAGCTGGCTGTACCACCTCACCCCTGGGAGGTGGCTGCCCTTCAACAGTAAAACTGCTTAAGTGAAATTTGGAGGGGTTTGTTGGGTTTGGTTTTGGTTTTGGGGGGGGGGGGGGTTGGGGGGGGTTGTTTTCTAAAGTAAAATGCAAAAATTTCACTTCTTACTGAAAATAAAGATTATCCTACAGGGTTTGGCTTCAGTTAGAAAAGCTCTTGAACAGAACTCAAAACCATTTCAGGCATCTTACGGATTTAAAAGTAAAACAGCATGAAGTCAAGCGTAGTTTCATTATCACATGCAAGGGAGGCATTTCACGTTCCTGTATACATACACTTCACGCCAAGTCGGGGTTGCTGAGCCGTTAACTGTCCCCCGAACTGCCCTGAGTCACGCCACAGAACAGGGAGAAAACAGAGAAGGGCCGGCAGAGTGAAGCCGGGATGGTCTGAGTCCTTCTCAACCTCCCAGCAAACATATCTTGGGCCCCGACCATGTGCCAGGCAAGGCTGCCATTCCATACTTACAACGACCCCACGGGGTAGGTACTACTGTCACCCCCATTTTTCAGATGAAGCCACTGAGGCCCCAGACGGCACAGCCAGAAAATGGCAGGTTTGCAAGGCTGACCCCAGCCCAAGCCACCAGAGGATGCAGCGTCCTCACCGTAGAGCCTGGGTGGGGATGCAGCCAACGGGGAAGGACACACACTGTCTCAGTAGGCAAAGGTCCAGGCTCCAGATCAGCGAGAGCCCCTACACCCGGCGGCACTCGATGGCCACGCGGCACCAGGTCCCGGTGAGCCTCGCTCGCCTGGGAATCCCGGGACTGGCCCTGGGGCCTGAGGGTTAGCACCTGGGCCCGCAGACCGCGCCCGACACACCGCGTCCTGCGGCCCAAACACGCCGCGGGCGCGGGGGGCGGGAACCTCGGCCCCGGCCCACCTGCGAGGCCCGGCCCGCGGCGCACAGGTGCACGGCGGCCCCGCAACGCCCCGCAGCGCCCCGCAGCGCCGGAGCTCCGCAGCCGGGCCCCGGGCCGAAGAACGGCGGCGCCGAAGGGCGCGAGGCGGGGCCCGGCCGGCCGACCCCCAAGGACGCGCCGCGGGGTCCCCGGGAGAAAGGATGCGCGGGCGGGGCGGGGCCGCGGTGGGGGAGGGGACCCCTGCCCGGACTCTCACTCACCGCCTGGCTCGCCTCCCGGCCCGGCTCCGCGGCGGTCCCGCTCCGGCTCTCTCCGCGCGGGGCTCCACGCCCACTCAGGACCCGCGGAGCAGGAGCGAAGTCGGCGCGAGCGGAGGGCGTGTGGCGGACGGAGCCGCAGGACTGGGGAGGATGGAACGGTCACTCTCGCGGCCGCCGCCGGCTCCTCTCAGCTCGGGAAGCGACGGGACCTCCCACGTCCCACCTCCCGCCCCGCCCGCTGGAGAAATGACAGCAACGCTGACCAATCAGAGGCTTTTTCAGGGCTTGCCCGGCGAACTAAGAGGAGGGCGGGAAGGGAGCGGTTTGAGGAAAGCGAGAACGGCGGCGGGACTTCCTGTAACTGACGGCCGGCGCAGCCAATAGGCAGCGGAGAGGTGACCTCATCGCGGAGGGAAGTCTGGAACTTGAGCTGCTGCGAGGAGGTGGGAGGAGGTCGGACGCAGCCGGGGGCGGAGCTTCGGGTCCTTAAAGAGACCGCAGAGCGCTGGTCACCCCGTCAGGCGCAGAGCGGCGGAGTCGGCTGGACCCGACTGAGTGGCCAAGGGGTCAGCGCTGAGCCGCGAGCTCTTACTGCATTCATTCCCCCGACCCCATCCCGATCCTTCTAGGGGTCTGAAGGGTCCTCGTCTGAGGCTCGTAAATCGACTACTTCACTTTCATGCTTCCCAAAAGGAGACACAATAAATCTCGCTCTGGCCCGGAGCCCCGACTTCCCGTTACAGCCCGCGCTGCAGCCCGCCGAGGCCCTTCGCCTGGTTTCTCTGAGTCAGGGTGTAAAGGGTGTAAAAGGGAGGATGCCGGCACCTCCCCACCCCCCTACCTGCCCGGAAACCTGCCCCCTACCTACCCCCCAAAGTGCCCCAGGCTGAGAAGCAAAGGGGCTGGGCGAGCCCAAGGGTGAATCCAGTCCCCAGACAGAGCATCTGTACGGCTGGACTCCAGGGCTCCACAGTCCTAACGCCCATGTCCTACCTGCCAGGCACCCACTCGCGTCGCCCAGGGGCGTGTGTGTGTGTGTGTGTGTGTGTGTGTGTGTGTCCTCGCGGGGGGGCCACACGTGAACCTGGTCCATGACTTCAAAAAGGAGAAAGAATGTGAGCTGAAGGGGAGAGAGAGAACAAGTCAAACAAGGGCCGCTATGTTGGAGGCAGGCCACTTGCTCCCCCACCCCCAGCAATGGAAAGGAGCCCAGAAAAGGAGAAATAATTCCAACTTGGTGGGGTGGAAAAGAGGGGGAAGTGCTTTCCAGAAAGCTTCCAGGAGATGGTGTCACCAGCAGGGCTAGCAGGAGGAGTAGCAGTAGCTAGAGGAAGAGGGGTTCCTGCCTTCCTCCAGGTTTCGAGAGGAGCAGTGAGAAAGCACAAAGACTGGGAAAAGGGCCATTCATTGCATCCCTGAGCCCACTGGGGTTAGGACCCCCATCCTCCCCTAAAGGTCTCCGGGGAATGCCCATGGATGTGACTCTCAGGGCAAGGGCAGGAGTGGGTGCCTCTCCCCCCCAACAGCTGCAAAAGCTGAAGTAGCCCGCACCCCCCTCCCATTCCCAACTATTCATCTGTGAGTCAGCTGCAAGTTCACGACCACTCATTGGTCACAGAGACTTGGCGTTCAGCCGGTTCCTTGCGGGCCCCTTAGTCACACACCTTTCCCCAAGGCAAGAATCCTGCAGGAAAGTCTGATCAAATTACTAATTCAGGGCCTCCCTGGTGGCGCAGTGGTTGAGCGCTGTGCTGTGGAGCTGTCGGCAGCGCGCAATGCGAGTTTGATGCCCAGCCGGGGAGACTCCCACATGGTGCGGCAGACCTCTCCTGCCTCGCCCGCTGCTCCCCTCAGCAGTCTATTTCTGATCTGCCTGTTCTGCTCCCCACTCTGTCTCTGGTGAACCCTCTCGCCGTCCCACACCTCTCGCCTGTAACCCAGCTTGTACGTATAAATAAATAAATCTTTAAAAAAAATTACTAATTCAGCAAACATTTCCTAAGACACTGGGGAGGCCGTGTAAGCTGAGGTGAATGCACCCCGAGGCAGCATGTCCCCAGTGCCCGAGTAACAGATCACACAGAGGTGCACCTCAGAGGAGAAAGTGCTGCCGGTAGGAGAAACTGGGTGGGACAGATTTCCCCAAGACAAAACCCAGGTAGGGTGCCCCAGAGAGTGCCCACCTAGACAGTGCCCTTGTGAAAAACCACAGTAAGGAGAAGCACGGAATTATCAGTCATGGAAGAGAGGTACCCCATTCACAACTCCCCGACCTGGCGGGCTCACCACCTCATGAACGCGCCTGTTGTTTTTTTTTTTTTTTTACAACTTAAATTGTATATTGTACGTAGACGCATGCACATATATAGAGAACAAGTTTATGCTTATTTCTTCTGGAAGACCTCCTCCCGCTAAGTCTGACCCCCAAGCCTCATGTTATCCCCCAGAGCTTCACAGAGCACATCCAGCCCGCATCGTCCTGGCGACGTTTCCAATATTTGATGACGACAACTATACCTTTCCCCACACCCTCGACCTGTCTCCCCAAACAAAGGATAAGTCCCCTTTTCTTGTCACCATTCCCCAGTCATGGTTTATATGCACCTCACTATCCTAACAACCACACAGACATCCTCCCATTTGTGGAGACCCGATGGTGACATGTGTAATTTTTGCCCTTCCAGTAAACATTCTTTCTTCTTGAAAAGGGACTCTGGGCTTCCCCGGTGGCGCAGCGGTTGAGCGCTGCGCTGTGGAGCTGTCGGCAGCGGTGACAGTGACGCGAGTTCGACGCCCAGCCTGGGAGAATCCCACATGGTGCGGCAGACCTCTCCTGCCTCGCCCGCTGCTCCCCTCAGCAGTGTACTTCTGATCTGCCTGTTCTGCTCCCCGCTCTGTCTCTGGTGAACCCTCTCGCCGCCCCATGCCTCTGGCCTGTACCCCAGCTTGTATGTATAAATAAAATTTTTAAAAAATCTTAAAAAAATAAAAAAGAAAAGGGACTCTGATTTCCTCTGGGGACACTCTCTTCCCCATCCTATTCACTTGGGGGCCACCTGGCTGACTTCACCAGTCACCTTTTGGGGCAGAGCACGTGGCCCAGTCCTGGCCAATTAAAGCGCAGTTCCCGCGATTTAGGGAATGCCACATGACCGACCCCATCAGTCCAACCAGAACCCTGGGAACTGGGAGAAAGGAATTCTTTTTATGCTGGGGCTGTGAGCTGTCCCGCTACTCACCTGGGGCTGGCAGGGAGGACCACAGAGATATTATTTTCTGGCTGTTTGATTCCACCGCTGTCTTATGTCAGGGTCCTTAGAAACAGCCTGTGAGAGAGCTTGAGGGAAATGCCTTCTTGCCTTGAGCTGATCCACAATGGAGTCTTCTTATGAGCAACAACTTGATGATGAGCAAAGATAGTCTATTTCATTTCCAAATGTTTCTTCTAGTTCCTTATGTTTATGGAATGCATCCAGAATTGTAATTCCTGACTTTGCGGGTTGTTGTTGTTTTTTAAAAGATTTATTTATTTATGCATACATGGGGTGTAGGCCAGAGGTGTGGGGATGAGAGAATTCACCAGAGACAGAGTGGGGAGCAGAACGGGCGGATCAACTGAAATACACTGCTGAGGGGAGCAGTGGTGAGACAGGAAAGATCTGAGCTATCCAGGGATTGAACTCAGGCCACAGTGACTTGTGATAAAGCTATCACGTGATAAAGCTATCACAAGTGCTGTGCCTATAGCCCTGCACCACCAAGGAGGCCCACTTTGCTGGTTTTTAGCGATGTCACATTGAGTTGCTTAACTTTCCTCTCTGTCTGTTTTCCTTATCTGAAAAGTGGGGATCGTAACAGCAAGTACAGACCATCACAGACATGAAGCAAGTGAGGGCCAGCTCGTGTCTGTGAAAAACCAGCAAGGCCAAGGAAGGTTTGTGTCTGACAGGCAGGAACAAGGTGGGGCCCCCACTTCAAGGCACCCTGTGAGCTATCACATGGAGGAAGGAAAACACCAGGCATTTTTGAGCAAGGGAGTTGCTTGGTTTGTTTGAGAGATAAGGCTTGAAAGTTTGGTGGAGGCCCTGCTGTAAAAAGTAAAGAACACCCAGGCCAGACAGGTTTCCGAGCTGTGGTCTTGGAAACTACCTGGTTATTTGCAGATTAGATTAAAGGAAAACTGAACCCAGGTGGAGAGATAAGTAAAAAGAGGGGTGCTGGCAGGAAGGGGGTTGGTTTGCCTTTTCTTCCTCTCCTCTGTTAACACCTGTCTCTCCTTGCCCCCTAAAGATCATAACATCCTTGAAAAGTGTTAATCATTTTAAAAAAAAGTGTCTGTAACCTCAAAACCAATAACAATCCCTTGATGTCCTGTAAAAGTTCAGCGGACTTTTTGGGAGTTGAGTTGAATGCACTGCGGCGGGGATGAAAAGGCCGGGGCTCTGTTTAAATGGACACAGGCCATGTCTGGAACTACCACCATCAACAGGATGACTGGAAACTACAAAACGAAGCTACATTTGCTTCTGCCCCTGCTCGCTGCACCATCCCATTCCCTTCTCGCAATGGTATTGCTTCCGTTTTGCAGATGAGAAAAACGGAGGGTCCAGCAAGTGCTGACCAGCTGTCGTCCCAGTTCTCAGGGACTCTCAGTGCCAGACCCACGGCTGCCCCAGGCAGACCCAGAAGGCTGGTGACCCTCCCAAAATAGCTTGCCCCTCAGCCCACAAGCAGGGGTTAAACTCAAGTCTGATCAGCTCAACTCCCATGGGACTTGGTCTTGATTTTCATGGCAGCTGATACAAATTATCTGGGTACTCTGGGGATGGAACCTGGCTCCTGTGTTGGAAGTCTACGCAAGATTGGAGTGCATAGTGGCAGAGAAACTACAAAATGGATGAGTTTATTTATTCTTTAAAGATTTATTTATTTATTTATGCATACAAGAGCTGGGGTATAGGCTGGAGGTGGGGCGGGGGTGAGATGATTCACCAGAGACAGAGTGGGGAGCAGAACAGGCAGATCTACTGAAGTACACTGCTGAGGGGAGCAGCGGGGAGACAGGAGAGGTCTGCTGCGCCATGAGGGAAGCTCCCTGGCGGGGGATTGAACTCATGCTGCAGTGGCTGCGGATAGCACTCTTAACCACTTGCACCACCAGGGAGGCGCCCCCAAATGGATGGGTTTTTGTCAGAGAAAAATAATCCAGACTGAGGCTATCTTTTCTACCGGACACCCTTTTCCCACTGGGGCGGCTTTATAAGCTGTTCTTTGGCGCCCCCTCGTGGGCAAGAGCGGTAGCCTCTCCCTTCCGTCTAGGTCAGCGACTAGTCAGCTGGGTTTCCAGTTAGAGGAGGAATTCAAACCAAGTTCTCGCTGTTGGGGAAGTGTGAAGATTTTGTCTCAAAAATTTAAATTAGCAGGGACTTTTTCTCTTTGTCTTAAATGAAAGGTGGCCAGGCCGTCATAGTAAAGACAATCAGACACAAAATTTAATCAGACACCCACAAACCCCTAATGAATCAAGACAAATAACACCTCAAAAATCAAGATTCGGGTCTCGCTGGTGGTGCAGCAGGGTTGAGCCACAGCCTATGGTGCTCTCCGCAGTCACTGCAGCACGAGTTCAATCCCCGGCCAGGGAGCTTTCCACATGGCCCAGCAGACCTCTCCTGCCTCCAGCTCACTGCTCCCTGCAGCAGTGTACTTCGGTCGATCCGCCTGTTCTGTTCCCTGCTCTTGTCTCTGGCGAATTCTCTCACCGCCCACTCCTCTGGCCTACACCCCAGTTCTTGCATGCATAAATAAATAAATCTTTTTTTAAAAAAATCAAGATTCATGGCCCCCAAGTTCCATGGTAAAGAAATATCAACATTTTGTCATAGCAACACGATTCATCATATAACACCAGGAAGTAAACACAGAAGATGGGCTTTACTCACTTCCCCAGAAAATCTGTGCCGGAGAGAGGAGCTTTCTTGGGGGGCTTTTGAAGGGGATTCCTCAAACCTCACCATAGGAAAACCTAAATGGTAGCACCAAAGAACTTTCACAGAAGAGAACATTCCGTCAGCACCTCTGGCCTACACCCCAGTTCATCTACGCAAAATAAATAAAATCTTAAAAAAGCTATATTAGTGAGATTAAGCCACATCTTTGTACTTGGTTCATTTTCATTGCATTGCAGAAATACATTACAATAAATGTGTCCATGCTGACGTAGGGTAGTTTGTTTTTTTTTTACATTTATTTTTATTTATTTACGCATACAAGAACTGGGGTGTAGGCCAGAGGTATGGGGTAAATATATTGCTGAGGGGAGCAGCGGCGGAGATAGAACTCAGGCCACAAGGGCGGGCGACAGCTTGATAGCACAAGACTTTAACCCCTGCGTACCAGGGAGGCTCTCAGACATAGAGTTCTTTTTAATAAGGAAAATCATGCATCTTTAAAAATTAAATCATTTCTGTATGCTTTTCACCTACCCTTGTTTCCCAGGATTGTAAGTTTCTTACGAGACTCAATACAATAAAATGGAAAAATATAAACCGATGTCTCAAAATACAGATAAAGCAGAAAACCAAGCCCAGAGAGCTGGCGGGGCGAGGACACACTGGGGATGTGCTGTTTCTCACAGTGCTGCTGGCTGTTGCTGTCATTCCTCGGAGAAGAAAATTCATTCCGCTAATGTCGATTTCACCACCGGTCTCCCCACATCCCGCACCTCTCTCTACATAATCACACGTTATCCAAATGCTAAATCACAATCAGATTTCTTGGAATAGCACTGAATCCATGCCTTACCAACACTGCACCTAACTCAGTTGAATTGAATATAAATTGTTGTGCTATAATTGCTGTGTTATGATAGTTGTGCTTCTTTTCTCAAATTTGCAAACAATGAAGGTTTCATCAGGATGTAGCCATGAATGGTAAAGATTTTAACATCAGAGGTGTTAAAGTGCAGGGAAAATGTATGTCTCCGAAATAAATATAATAGTAAACACCAGTATTGATTAGAACTCTTTGGTGTGCAAAACTCAGCACAGACTGACTTAAGCAAAAGGAAAACGTTACCACAGAAGTCTGAAAATTCTTGTATGATTGCAGCTTCAGGTATGGCTGGATTCAGGACTCCAGGAGATAATCTCATCTCATAGGTTGGAGCAAGATGGAAACACTGACATCCTCTCCAGTTTCAAGTCTAGCAAGAAGAAATGGCACCTTTGCCTCAGAAATTTTTGCCTGTCTCAATGCTTCTTACAGGCTCTGAGGGGTCACATGCTCAGCCCTGGCCCGTGAATGTGGTGACTTCTGGGTCTACCGCACTCTAGGGGCTGAGTTTCTTTACAGGAAGCCCAGCGGCAGCTGGGTGTCCCAGAGGGAGAACAAATATAGGACATAAACAGAGTAGATGAGATGTATGGGTTGGCTGCAGGGAATAGGAGGCGGGATTAGCCCAGCATCCGCCTCCATTTCCTTGGGGTAGATTTGATTTCTGCTCCTCCAGCCACTTCTTCTGGGACCCAGCAGCCCCCTCTGAGTCAGTCTTGCTTAGCTTTCCTCCGGGGCTGGCTGATTTGGCCCTGACTCAGCTCCTACATGAGTTGGATGCTGTCTGGAAAGTTAATAAGCCTTTGAAGCAAGACACCCCTCCTGTGACTTGGGTCTGCTGTGAGTGGGTGGCGATAAATGAAAACGAGTGAGAACATGGGGTGCCTGCAGGGTTGATGAACTTAAGATGTGCGGAAAGGGTGGGGGGGCGATGGAGAGTAGCAATTGGAAAAGGCCACCCACCGGGATAGTGGGTGCTTTTAGCAAATGGTCCCTGGCTGCCCAGCTTTGGGGAGGTGCTCCCAGCTGCGGCCAGCCCCAGCTCCCTGCCAGCTTGGCCAGAGAGGTGGGCCCCTGTGGCCTCTCTTGCTCTCCCAGGAGTTTCTTTCGCACCTAAATTGCAGGAAGCATCACAGGGGGTACCTAACTGTCACCTGAGGGGTAGGGGAAGACGAGAGGAGGGGCAGCACGGTGACAAAGGGACCCCAGAGACTAGGAGGGGAATAAAAGGAGGAGACAGAGAAAAGCCAGGGGCAGGCGATACACAACCTCATGCGGTGCTTTCTACAATCTCTCAGAAGCTGCGCCCGCCTCGATGCGAAGCACCTGCTCTCCCCAGAGTCCCAAGTAGGTGTGGAAGCAAAAATAAATGGGACTTTGTGGGGCCTCCCCGGTGGCACAGCGGTTAAGCGCTGCGCTATGGAGCTGTCAGCAGCAGCAACGAAAGTTCGTAAGTTCGACGCCCGGCCGGGGAGATTCCCACATGGCGCGGCAGACCTCTCCTGCCTCACCCGCTGCTCCCCTCAGCAGTGTATTTCTGATTTGCCTGTTCTGCTTCCCGCTGTCTCTGGTGAGCCCTCTCGCCACCCCACACCTCTGGCCTGTACCCCAGCTTGTATGCCTAAATAAATCTTTAAAAATAAATAAATAAATAGGACATTGTGCCTCCTGCCTTTGGGGAGCACAGAACAAGAAGAGAATCCTTGACAGAGTAGGATGTGATGGTGAGGATCTGAGCTCTGGGGTTTATGTGGCAAAGCACTCCCGAGGGTGGGGGAAGCAGGTCAGTGAAGGAGAAATTGCAGAGGGGGTTCTGGTCAGGGTGGCCTGGCCCACAGGACGGGGGGTGGGCTCTGGAGCACCCAGCTGCACTGTGGAGTAAGACCCCGGGAGGCAAAGGGACTGGCCTATTCTCCCTCCGTTTCAGGTTTGGCTGAGGGCTGATGGCAGGTGACAACTCCCTGGCTGGAGGCTCCAGTCAGCAAGAACAATTCTAGGGTGCTGTGAGCCCACAAGACAGCAGCACCTGCTATGGCACATGCAGAGCTTGATGTTTGGTGGAGGATGGGTTGGGAGCAGAGAGGAAGGCTGGGAGAACTTCCTGGAGGAGAAGGTCTCCCTGCTGCATCTTGAAGACCCACTTAGCAAGCAAGGAAAGACAGAAGGGTCAACACGTGTGACAGGTGCAGGAGCACACAGCCTTTTCTGGAAACACAGATACAGAGGGTGGAAATGGGCAGGGTCAGGGGAGAGAAGAAGCCAGTAGGTGGGCAGAAGCCAGGTCACAAAGTGACCCGTGTGCCATAATAAAACATTTGGGGGCCTCCCTGGTGGCACAAGGGTTAAGTCTCAGCACTATGAAGCTGTCCGCAGCCACTGTGGCACGAGTTCGATCCCCATCCAGGGAGCTTCCCACATGGCGCAGCAGACCTCTCCTGTCTCCCCCGCTGCTCCCCTCAGCAGTGTATTTCAGTCAATCTGCCTGTTCTGCTCCCCACTCTGTCTCTGGGGAATCCTCTCACCTACCCACCCCCACACCTCTGGCCTACACCCCAGTTCCTGTATGCATAAATAAACAAATCTTTTTTAAAAAATGGGGGACTAAAGTTCTTCCGAAAAACACACTGGGTTCTCATCCACCCCATTTCAGTCCTGTGTGCAAACATGAACCAAGGGTCCCAGGCCAGCCAACCCAGCCCGTTTCAATTTGGTGAAATTAGGGCCCAGAGACTGGAAGTTGGGTAGGGGAGGGGCCACCCGCTGGCAAATAGCCAAAGAGGGGCAGAGAGTGAGGGGCTGCCTCCCAGTAATGACCACAGGGCATGAGACTGACCCAAAGTTGTTTTCTCAACCTCAGCATTTCGGAAAGTGGAGTCTGACCGCAGGGGTGCCCTGGGGTGAAGAGAGAGGGCAGAATTTGGAGTCAGAGAACCAGGAGGTCCAGGCTAGGGGCCAGGCTCCACTGTGCCAGCTGGGTGGTTCTGGGCAAGTCACCCAACTCCCTGAGCCTCTGTTTCCACATCCGTCACTGGGGTCATCTCTGTCCTATGGCCCCAGCCAAGATAAGCACATGCGTATAAGGGCTGCATGAATGTCAGTTACTATCATTTTGCCACCCACAAAAAAAAACAAAAAACAAAAAACAAAAAACTGAAAAAACCCACAGCAAGGAGAATCCCAAGCAAGCTCCTTTGCTCCAGTTACCATTTGGCACCAGTTCGGCTGGGAACTTCTTACTTGATGACACAGCAAGTCAGCAGCAGAGGTGAGTGTAAACCCATCCAAGTTGCTGACTCAACAGCTTCAGCAGAATCAGCTAAAACCCACGTCACGCTGCAGTTCAGATGTCAGCAGCGTTCCAGGAAGTCCCTTTCAGCAAAGCCTGTTCAAGGTAGTTCCCAAGAGGCAGCCCCATTCTCCAAATGGCTGGCAAGATGGAGCCGAATGAGGTTCCCAGGAAGCAGGGCAAAAAGGAGACAAAGAGTTGACTTTTGTCCTGAGGACCGGAGAAGAGACAAAGATTTCTCAGTGCTTCCTATGCCCATCCTCCAAACTTTTAAAAACAGATTAATTGAGATATAATTCATATACCATAAAAACACTTCCTGGCCTCCCTGGTGGCACAATGGGTTAAGTCTCAGCACTATGAAGCTATCCGCAGCCACTGAAGCATGAGTTCTATCCCCGGCCAGGGAACTTCTCACATGGCGCAGCAGACCTCTCCTGTCTCCCTGCTGCTCCCCTCAGCTGTGTACTTCAGTAGATCCGCCTGTTCTGCTCCCCATTCTGTCTCTGGTGAAACCACTCACCTCCCCACACCTCTGGTCTACACCCCAGTTCTTGTATGCATAAATAAATAAATCTTTTAAAAAAAATAATTCCCTTTAACGTGTACAACTCAGTGGTTTTCAGGACAGTCACAAAATAGGGCAACTATCAATAAATTTTAGATGTTTTCATTACCCTGTAAATGAACTCCACCGAGTAATGGTTATTCCTTCCCCTTGAAGCCAACCTTTTCCTTAGATTAGGCAAGGAATAATCTACTTTGCATCTCTGCCTAATTTGCCTAATCTAGGCATTGCATATAGGTAGAATCACAAGAAATGTGGTTTTTGTCACTTTTTCACTTAGCATAATTATTTGAACGTCCACCCCTGCTGTAGCATGTGTGGGTACTTCATTCTTTTTTATGGCTGAATAATATTCCTTTGTATGGATACACTACATCTTAATTATCTACTCTGTTTATGAACATTTGAGTTGTTTCCAATTTTTAGCTATTATGACTAACGCTGCTATGAACACTTGTGTGTAGGATTTTTTGTGTGAATGTGGACATATATTTTTCCCTCTTAAGTTTAGACCCAAAAGAGGAATTGCTGGATCATGTGTAGCTCTATGTTTAACTTTTTTTAAAAAGATTTATTTAATTTATTTTTGCATAGAAGAACTGGAGTGTAGGCCAGAGGTATGGGGGATGAGAGGATTCACCATAGACAGAGAGGGGAGCAAAATAGGCAGATCTACTGAAATGCAGTGCTGAGGGGAGCAGCAGGAACACAGGGGGAGGGGGCTGAACTCATGCTGCAGTGGCTGCGGACAGCTTCATAGTGCTGAGACTTAACCCTTGAGCCACAAGAGAGGTCTGGCTTTCAAAATCTTAAAATTATGTGCTGTGATACCTTAAAGAAAGTGTAACCTGTTTTAAATTATGGTAAAATAATCATTACATAAAATTCACTTTAACCAGTTTCCATCTCTGAGTGACTCAGCCTTGGGAACTGGGTCAGGGATGTGTCTTAAACCTGTGCTCACCAGACCTGACATGTATTCAGATCCACAATCAAATGGAAACTAGTGGGTGGGCTGCTCATCTATTTGGGTTTTAGAGACCCCACAACTAGTCACCCACGTTGGTCTCTGCAGGTCAGATGCTGCTAGGGACTCCAGGGCCCCCCTGTTGCAGTAACTGCACCTGCTGCCCCAGGGGGTACCCCACTTCAACTGTTGCTTTTCCCACCAGCGGCCCCCACCAAGGACTTCTTAGCGGTGCTGGTGCTCCCCTCCCAGAATTCATCAACACTTCGTTTTCTGGGGGATCAGCTTCTAGCTTACCAAAGAGGTCGCATCCATTCCCTTCTATTAAGGGACTAACTTTATTCTGCAAGCACTTGGGAGACACTCAAGCATCGTCCAGCAGTGGAGCAGGGTGGTGAGATTTAGATCATGACAGGGCAGGCCTGAGGTTGGTGGGGAGTATGGTGGGAGAAGCCAGGCAGGAGGGAGGCGGGGAAGTGGGGGTCTGAAGCAGGGACCTCCATGAGTCTCTTAACCCTGAGCTGGCAGCCAAGCCCTGAGGTGTGCGGGACAGCAGGGCTTCAGCAGGGCCAGTCATGGGGACACACAAAGCCGCTGGACACCCCGGGTCAATCTTGGTGAGGGCAGCACATGGTGGAGGGGGGAGTTCAGTGCTGGTTCTCCGGCCTGACTATCCTGGGCAGGCCTGAGCCCCAGACCCAGAACGGGGTGGCTTAGAGGAGAACAGGCCAAATCATCTGTTCTCAGGGGGACTTCGGGGGCACACTGACTTTTTCGGGGGGGTTGGTGATACAGATTCTAAAGTTTTGAGAATCCCAGCACCTGGCTAGGGAACAGCGCATGGCCTGGGGGGACAGCCTGGGCTATGGCTTACACTGGACACAGTGAGGAGGATGAGGGGCGTCAAAGCTGGGAGCTCCACCAGGAAGCAGGTTCCATGCCGCCCCCCCAAAGGGCTCCTTGCAAAGCCAGGCACATCCCATAACTGAAAGTCTCTGCACATTGGCCCCTACCTTTGCGCTGTAGATGAAGCGTGGACACCGAGCTGTCGCCAGGTCCCCACACAAGCCGGGGACAAAGCTGCTGCCTGCACCCCCACTGGAGGGCCCCCCCACAGTCCACTTCCAAAAAGGACTCGGCACCCCCGGCCAGGAGTGTGTCTGAGCCGACGGTCCCCAGTCAGCTTTCCAGCTGGGGTCACTCGGAGTGGCTCCAGGTCACCACCTGGCCAGGGGGTGGACAAGGACCCCCCATGTCCTCCAACGCCGGGCATCTGTGCTGGAGCCCCCCCCCCACCTGACTGGAGCCCTCCTGAGGCCTGGGTCGCACACTCTGGCCCCCTTCCCGATACACCTCCCTCTCCCTTCCCAGGGGTCACCCCACAGTGAACATTTACACCCCTCTCTGCCCAGAATCTGCTCCCAGAAGACCCAGCCTGCCCTGTGGATTTCACTCCTTCATCTGCCAAAGGAAGGAAATGAAATCCCTCATCGTCTCAAGGAATAATAACAAAACCAAGTCTACTAAATACCTTGTCTCAACTCGAATGCCTTCTATCAGTGGGACACATCAGTGATTTGCTCCTTCAAATCAACTTTCTACCTTTATCCTGTTGCCCGTGCCCTGGAGGCTGCCCCCAAAGACAGCAGGCAAAGGTCAGAGGGTGAGGTCCCGCTGTCGACCGCTCTGGCTCCTTCCTGGCCAGAGCACACCGAACAGAAGGCCCAGCTCCTCGGACAGCCCCGGCTGTGACGTAGCTTTCTGGGGGCCCCGGGCCTAGGAGTACACAGCCTCTGCTCTTGCTCTGCAGGTGTGCTGTTCCTTCCCTTCCAGCTTTTCTTAACGCTGCCCTTTACTGAAGGCCCATCCTGATGACGTCATCAAGGAGCACACGCAACAGCTGCGTAGCCGAGGCTGCAGGTGCCCCAGGCACCGGCGCAGGCACATGCAAGCAGCAGCTTCTCCTGGGTCCTGGCTGCAAGAACAAGGAAAACCCTCTCAGACCAGGCCGCCACGCCCCCTTTACCCTCACTGGTGAGAATGGGTCACGTGTGGCCTCCGCCCCAGGTGCTTGGGTGTTTTGCTGGGAAGAGCAGTTCTAGGTATCAGGGGTGAGGATGGAGTGGCAAAGTGGACCCCATAAGGGACCCCTATAAGGTCCCTCTGCATTACCTCCTGGGACCGCTGAAAAGCCCTCTGAAGTGCATCTCAGGAAAAGGTGAAAGGGGAATGTTGGCGCTCACTGTGCTTCTGGCTTGGTGGTGCACGGACATTCAAAGATCCCCACATTCTAAGCTGTAACGGCAACAGAGCGGATCTAGGACAGAGGGCAAGAAGCACCTGGTACAAGCCTGAGTCACACAGCACCATCAACTCATACCTGCATGGGGACCCCCCTGGTGGCGCGGCGGTTAAGCGCTGCGCTGTGCAGCTGTTGGCAACGTCGACGTGAGTTCCAGCCTGGCCAGCTAGATTCCCACATGGCGCAGCAGAACTCTCCTACCTCGCCCGCTGCCCCCCCTCAGCAGTGTATTTCCATAAGATCTGCCTGTTCTGCTCCCCGCTCTGTCTCTGGTGAACCCTCTCGCCGCCTGACGCCTCTGGCCTGTACCCCAGCTTGTATATGCATAAATAAATAAATCTTAAAAAAAAAAAGTCATACCTGCACCTGTACCTGCACCTGCACCTGTACCTCCATCTGTACCTGTACTTGGTTGGGGTCAACACAAAACAGGCTGCTGTAGCCATGGGTGGAATACAAGCTGGGTGTGGTCAGGAGATCTCAAGAGGTGACGTTAAGTGTCCAGTAGACACTGATATAGTCACTGGCAAAGAGAACAAGGTTACTCTGATTTAATTAGTCATTTGGAACCACATGCAAAAGAATGAAACGACTTCTGTTTCACACTCTCCATGAAAATTAATTCAAATGGATTAAAGACTTCCCTGTAAGGCTTGATGGCCTTGGAAGTGTCTCTGGAGACTTGACTCCAGTGGCAAAGGAAATAAAACAAAAATAAGCAAATGCGACCACATCAAGCTAAAGAGCTTCTGCACAGTGAAAGAAGCCATCATTAAAACACAAAGACACCTACTGAGTGTGAGAAAATACTTGCCATTTGGGAACGCACGATTTGAGTTTCCCAATGAGGCAGTCACTTTGCTCGTGCAGATGATGGCAGGTGTGCTTCGGGCTATGTGGGTGGGTGTGTGGGTGGGTGGGTACCTGAGTGCATGGGTGGGCAGGTGGATGGGTGGATGGATGGGTAGGTGCATGGGTGAGTGGGTGCGTGTGCAGGCAGATGGCTGGATGTGGAAGACTTTGACACACCCCAAGGCCAAGTCTTCACCACTCTTCTATAATATCACTCCCTAGCGGAGGTCAATGTCATCGTCTAACTGTCACTCCAGGCACGATCTCTCCCTTGAACTTTTGATTCCTGCCGGACTACTATCCAACATTTCCACTCCGATGTCCATGGTAGCAAGTGAAACAGATCCACTATATGATTCCTCATTTCCTCCAGATCTCCTCCCTCAGACTCCCTGTCAGTAAAGTACAGCTCATGACAGCTTCCAATCGCTTGGGCCAAAAGACGGAGCCATCCCTGATGCCTTTCTCGCGCGCACTTCTTTCTTTTTTAAAAGATATATTATTATTTATTTATGCATACAAGAACAGGGGTGTAGGCCAGAGGTGTGGGGGCTAAGAGGATTCACCAGAGACTGAGTGGAGAGCAGAACAGGCAGATCCACTGAAGTACACTGCTGAGGGGAGCAGCGGGGAGACAGGAGAGGTCTGCTGTGCCATGTGGGAAGCTCCCTGGCCGGGATCAAACTCAAGCTTCAGTGGCTGCTGATAGCTTGACAGTGCTAAGACTTAACCCTCTGCACCACCAGGGAGGCCCTCTTGCACATTTCTTAATCAACTCCTCAACAAATGCCCTGGGTTCTACAAAATTAGAAATCCCCCATTTCTTCCCACCTCCCTGGTCTGAGGAACCAGCATCTTTCATCTGGATTCTTGCAACAGCCTTCTCTATGGGATGCTTCTGGCCACCCATGCCATGGTCCCCAGCCACCTCTGACTTCAGCTGCAGCAGACAGTTGTGTGTGTGCTCAGCTGATCTGGAGCCAAAAGCTCTTACCTCCAGGGGACACCTTATGTCAGCTTTCCACCCCAATGTTCTCGATCCCCTGTTGGTCCCAGCACCAGATTCGCCTTGCGCTGACAGCCCCTTGCCTCAAAGGTAAGTTGCACATCTCTCTGGCCCACAGAAGCTGGATCAGAGGTGCCCACGCTGTCCATGTCCTAGGAGGTACAGGATTAAGACCCCAGAGACAGGGCCTCCCTGGTGGCACAACAGGTTAAGCCTCAGCCTATGAACCTGACTGCAGCCACTGCAGCATGAGTTCGATTCCCGGCCAGGGAGCTTCCCACATGGCACAGCAGACCTCTCCTGTCTCCCTTACTGCTCCCCTCAGCAGTGTATTTCAGTCAATCCACCTGTTCTGCTCCCCACTCTGTCTCTGGTGAATCCTCTTACCCCACTACACCTCTGGCCTACACCCTAGCTCTTGTATGTATAAATAAATAAATCTTTTTAAAAAAAGACCCCAGAGACAACCCTCAGCCCCTGGGGAACAGGGACACTGGGTCAACATTCCTGCCCCGCATTCCTCATCCCTAGGGCGGATGGTTCTGGGAAGCAGCTTGTGCTCTTCCTGAGGGCCCTGGCAAGCTCAAGCTCCCGTTGCCCCAGCAACAAAGACACTAATGTTGACTTTCCCCCCTTTCCTGTCTCCTTGTTCCCACTCCCACAGCCCTGCCCCTTGGGCCACCTTTCTGAAAAACCACTGTACACAGAAATCCTGCCTCAGGTT
>PVIJ01001237.1:0-12139 GCA_004024925.1 Scalopus aquaticus | reverse complement strand
AACCGCTGCGCCACCAGGGAGGCCCAGGTTCTGCTTTCAAGGGAACCCCCTGCAACACCTTCTCGCCGGCAGTGGGCACGTCAGATCCTGCCCCTCCTCAGCTGAAGACGCTCCAGTGACTCGTTTCCCATGAAGGAAGAGCCAAAGTCCTTGCATTGACTGCTGGGGCCTGATGGAATCTGCCCTTCCTGCGCTTTCCTCTCTGAGGTCTCCTGCTAATCTCCCCTCTGCTCCACTAGAGATTCTCAGCACACTCCGGCCTCAGGGTTCTACATTGGCCCTTCCCACTGCCTGGAACGCTCTTCCTTCAGATATTTCAGATATTGCACCTTCACTTCTTTTAAGACAAGCACTTCTGGGCCTCCCTGGTGGCGCAGCGGTTGAGCGCTGCGCTGTGGAGCTGTGGTGACACGAGTCCGGGGAGATTCCTACATGGCGCAGCAGACCTCTCCTGTCTCCCCGCTGCTCCCCTCAGCAGTGTATTTCCATTGATCTGCCTGTTCTGCTCCCCACTCTGTCTCTGGTGAACCCTCTCACCACCCCACACCTTTGGCCTGTACCCCAGCTTGTATGCATAAATAAATAAATCTTTAAAAAAAAAAAAAAAGACAAGCACTTCTTGGAGAGACGGGCCCTACGTAAAATGGCAACCTCCACCTCCCCTGCTACACTCTGGCCCCTACTCTGCTCTGATGCTTCATAGCACTTACCACCAAAATGATAAATTGTCTCTATCTCACTCTCTCTTTTTGGGGGGTCAGTTTTCTGTCTCCCCAACATGGCTGTCATCTCTGTAAGGACAGAGACTCAAAACCTTCATTTTTTTTTTTTTTTCACTAGCAGGACGTGTCTGCTTAGCAGTAAGGGCTCAATAGTTATTTGTTGGCTGAAAGCAAAGAAATAAAAAAGACCGAAGACACAGCCAGGGCTCAGACTGGGATCACCCTGACCCTGGCGCCTGAGTGGGTGTTGGGGGTGGGGGGGTGGCAGTCCTGGAGGTGAAGGGGTGGAGGTTGCCCGGTGTCCCTGCTGAGGGTTCACTCAGTTCTTCACCTTCTAAGGCTGCTGCTGGTGATTATTTGGGGGCACTAGGTTCTGATATCTGTCTCAAGGAGTCCGAGGTAAAACCTCAAGAACCTCGAGCATTAGATAAACAACTCCCTTGAGTCTGGTGCCCACCTCCTGTGTCCACCTCCAGGCCCCAGAGGCCCCACGGGTACTGACCAGACCCCTCCGAGTGTGGTCAGCGGCTCAGCCGGGACTCCTCCTCAGCTTCGGAAGGACCTGGCAGTCTAGCCCGGTGGTTGGAACCCACAGAGGCCCTGGGATGGGCTGAGGGCGACCTTTGGGACCAGCCTGCTGCCCCCCTCCCGCCTTGCACTGCTCCCTGAGCAACCCCCTCCACCCGGCCCTGCCTCCTGGACCCGGGGTTCGGGGTGGGGCCAGGCTCAGTCTCCCCTCCAGCGCTAGGCACCCATTTGTCTTTGCGGGGATCCGGACCCTCGCGGGAAGCAGGCAGCAGCCCCGTGAGCCTCCAGCGCGGGCGGGAGCGCAGCCCCCTCGCAGCCCCCTCTCCCTGAGGGAGGCCGAGCCCCGCCCGCGCCGGCTCCCCCGGGCCGGCTCTGCAGGCATTCAGAAGTGGGAGCTGCGGCGCGGGACGGAAGAGGTTAATGTGCATCTGCCTCCGAATGTTAATGTGTGTAGGTGATGTCAGTAGGCGCTCGGAAGGAGGGAGTGGGGAGCGCGGGGCTCGGAGGCGCCAGGGACTGCGAAGAAGACCCCCTTGCGGACTGCGGGGCTCCGCGCCCGGACTGCCGCAGCCTGCGTGGGTGGACGGGCGCGCCGGCTACCCGCACCCGCACCATGGACCTGGAAACCTCGCTGCTGCCCACTGGCCCCAATGCCAGCAACACCTCGGATGGCCCGGATAACCTCACCTTGGCTGGTGAGTCGTGTTGGAGGGAGCCCGCTGCTCCTCCGCGCTGGGGGTGGGAAATGGGGAGGTTTCACCGGAGTCAAACTGCCCTGGGAAACTTTATTTCAGTTCTTGGGGACAAGGTTGGCGGTCTGCTTTGCCAGAAGGGAAGGCGGAGCAGGGGGCTGGGGCGGAGGGGCAGGAGCAGAGAAGAGGGCAAAGGCACGTTCAGAAGTGGTAAGGGCTGGTGGCCAGCGCCAGGGCGAGGGCTGGCTGTTGAGTTCCAAATATGCTTTGCAAAAAATATGACAGCCTGGAAAGGCAAGGAGAGAAGCCGAGGAGCGGGTGTGGGGAGACAGCGAGGCCCCCTCACTCACCCCCGCCTTCGTGCCTTTTCGCTTCAGCTGCGGCTGTGGGCACCGAGACAGCCTGCTGCCCCCGGGGAGCCAAGGGGCGGGGATAACCCAGAGCAGAGGGGATTAAGTTTCCTTGTGAATG
Source organism: Scalopus aquaticus (assembly GCA_004024925.1). Lineage (NCBI taxonomy): Eukaryota > Metazoa > Chordata > Mammalia > Eulipotyphla > Talpidae > Scalopus > Scalopus aquaticus. Next base: position 9,726 of record PVIJ01001237.1, on the reverse strand, counting down.
AAGCTTCCTGCATTCCCAGAGCTGAGATGCCTTGGAATTCTAGCTCTGAAGGAGAAAGGAAGGAAGGGAAAATGGGGAAGGTTTGCAGGAGAAAATCCTCAGGAGTCTGGGCTACAACCCACAGCTTTGGTCTCTGCTCCCTGGGAAGCCCAGACGCAGAAGATGCAGCGGAGGGGTTCCCTGACCGGCAGGCAGGAGAGCAAGGACTGCAGCCCTGAGGGGCGGCCGCCTCTGCAAGACTGTCAGCCCCAGAGCTGCCCAGGAGTCAGCGCACAGCTTCCCACCAGCAATTTCTAAATTGAAATGATCAGGGCTGCAAATTGGAAGAGAGAAAATACCCATGTGCCTGCACACACGCGTGCACACACACGCACACTTTTGTGTCCTTCTGGCTATTTTGATGAGGTTTCCTGCTGAAGTCGGGGTCCGGCTGAGTAATTCTCTGCAGACAGCTGTGACTTTTTACTCTGCACCTTCTGAGAAAATGTGGCAGGGAAGAACTGGGTCCTTCAACAAACAGGTGGTGCGGGAGAATCTGGTAGGATAAACCAGGGAACCGGTGGAGGAAGCCAGGAGACAGGATTAGCAACCGTGGGGGGGAGGAAGATTCCAGATGAATGGTGGGCTCAGAGCTGAAATAGGGGGACGATGGAAAGGTAAGTGAGCACGTGACTGGACACAGGGCACACTCTCGGAAAGCCAGCCCTGGAAAGCAGGGTGCCTGCCCAGGGGTCCACATCTGCTCCTCTGTTCCCAGGGCTGCCTCCTCGAACGGGGCGCGTCTCCTACATCAACATCATCATGCCTTCGGTGTTCGGCACCATCTGCCTGCTGGGCATCGTGGGCAACTCCGCGGTCATCTTCGCCGTGGTGAAGAAGTCCAAGCTACGCTGGTGCAGCAACGTCCCTGACATCTTCATCATCAACCTCTCGGTGGTGGACCTCCTCTTCCTCCTGGGCATGCCCTTCATGATCCACCAGCTCATGGGCAATGGGGTCTGGCACTTTGGAGAGACCATGTGCACACTCATCACCGCCATGGATGCCAACAGCCAGTTCACCAGCACCTACATCCTCACCGCCATGGCCATCGACCGCTACCTGGCCACCGTCCACCCCATCTCCTCCACCAAGTTCCGGAAGCCCTCCGTTGCTACCCTGGTGATCTGCCTCCTGTGGGCCCTCTCCTTCGTCAGCATCACCCCCGTGTGGCTCTATGCCAGGCTGATCCCCTTCCCGGGGGGCACGGTGGGCTGCGGTATCCGCCTGCCCAACCCCGACACTGACCTCTACTGGTTCACCCTGTACCAGTTTTTCCTGGCCTTTGCCCTGCCCTTCGTGGTCATCACAGCCGCCTATGTGAGGATCCTGCAGCGCATGACGTCCTCTGTGGCCCCCGCCTGTCAGCGCAGCATCCGGCTGCGGACAAAGAAGGTGACCCGCACGGCCATCGCCATCTGCCTGGTCTTCTTTGTGTGCTGGGCGCCCTACTACGTGCTGCAGCTGACCCAGCTGTCCATCAGCCGCCCCACGCTCACCTTTGTCTACCTGTACAACGCGGCCATCAGCTTGGGCTACGCCAACAGCTGCCTCAACCCCTTCGTGTACATAGTGCTCTGTGAGACCTTCCGGAAACGCCTGGTCTTGTCCGTGAAGCCTGCGGCCCAGGGGCAGCTCCGCACTGTCAGCAACGCCCAGACCGCGGATGAGGAGAGGACAGAGAGCAAGGGCGCCTGACAGCCCCGGCCACGGCGGGCAGCTCGAGGCAGGACACCACAGCCAACCCCGGGGAGAGAGGCTGAGACACCTGCGACCTCGCTGGGGGACTGCAGGGGGGCTGGGTCGTGAGGGGCTATCGTGACCATAACCATTCCCGGGGCCCACACATTGCTGGGGAGGCTGGAGCCGGGTTTGGGGGCTTCGAACTTCAGAAATCCCCTTGGCAGAGCTGGATGAGCTCTTTGGGTGGAACAGAAAGCAAGCAAGAAGAAATTACTGGTTTGAAAATTGGGTGGCATCTCCACCTGCTGGTTGCCAGTGCGGAAGGTTTATTGCAAATCAGGGCCAATGTGGTTAGCGGCCACACTGTCCAGGGCCCTTGGGAGATGGGGTGAGGGGAGGGTGGGGTGGCCTCAGCGCGCTTTTCCATCTCTCCTTGGTATGAAGAGGGCAGCCTTTCTCCCCACCGGGAGGGTGATGGGAACAGAAGCAGGCCAGCTCTGCGCTCCAGCGTCCTGTGTCCATTTCCCTGTATCTCCAGGGGGTGCATGTTTATTGGGGGGAGGGAAGGGCTCTGAGCCCACGGGAGTAAAAGCCCAATTTTCTAGGCCATCCACTGAGAATGCCACAGCTATCTGGGGTGGGAGTCCTGAAGTTAAGAAAAATGGGCGGGCGGCGGGGGGGGGGGGCTTTTGCAGCTGTGGAGACATTGTCCTTTTGCGACACATTTGTCAATCGCCACATCCGGAGTGAGTGCCCATCTGTCCTGCAGGTGTTGGATTGTCCCAATGTCTGGGGTGTTGGCATCATCTTCTGCTCTGGCTTTTCCTCTCCTGAATAAAAATGAATAAAGGAAAATCTGCACCCACATTATCTGGAGGCTCTTGTATCATTGCTTGGGCTTTTGTGGGGTGGCATGGGTGCCGGCGTGTGGCAGGAAAGGAAGAGAGAGGTCACTTGGCCCTAGAATCTATACTGGCTGCAGAGTCGGCTGCACGTTAAGGAAGAAGCAGGGGTCTGCTGTCTGGACCCACGGGGAGGGTCCGGCGACACCAACGCCTTCGTGTGGATTCATTAGATTGCAGTTCTGCTTCTGAATTCATTAGACTGCAGTTCTGCTGCTGTGCTTGTTGTCTCGACTCAGGACTCAGCTTCCTGTCTTCTCAAAAGTGGTTGGTTGACACCATGGTGGCCCCTCCAGCTCCGGCTCCCCACCTCCAGCTGTATCGCCCAGTCGTACCCCCTGCTGAGGCACCAGTGCTTGCTGGCATCTCAAGCTGCTGCTGGTGCGAGCACGTTGATGGGGAGGAGCTCAGAGGGCCCTGGGCCTCAGCCCAGGCTGCTGCTTTCTGGCTCTGCCCTGCACCCTGCACCAGAGTGGGGAGCCAGGGGTCCTGCACCAACAAGCACAGGGGAGGACAGAGTGCAAGCAAGTTGCATGCGCCCCAACGCCTGGATAAACCCTTAAAGCAGATGCCTCCTCACCACCTCTTCTTGCTGGTTATTTTCACTGCAGAGTTATAGCAGGAAACCTGGAAAACTTCAGGCCACTGCTCTGGGTCCTGGGGAGCAATTTACAGCATCATCAACAATAATATTTCTTGGCTTGAACATTCCACTCCACCAGCCCTGGGGCTGCAGGAGAAGAAGCTGATGGTTCATTTTCCTTACTGGCTGCTAACAGTAGTAGCTATTTCAAATCAGCCCCAAATCTATTTTAGATGCTTGTGTCTTCTCTCTCTCTCTCTCTCTCTCTCATAACTCCTGCCCAGAGGCAGGATTCCCTGCCTAGTCTAGCTTGCCTGCGAAAGGCTTCCCTAAGGTCAATCTCCACCACCTCTAACCCCTCTGGGAGGAGAAGCAGGTGAGATGGCCCCTCCCTGAAGGGCACAGGACCAAGTCCACTGCTAGCCTGGGTGAGTGGGCCCCAGACACCCAAGGGCCCCAGTCATCAGTCACTCCTAGGGACCCTGGGAGTCGGGACAGTCAGCTCTCACCCCAGACAGAAAACTGAACCTGAAGAAGTGAGTGGACAGAGAGAATGGGTGGGAGTGTCAACAAAACCCCAGGAAGATTGAAGGGGGGTTGGGAGAAATCCCAGGTGGAGACCAGGAGATGGGGAAAGAAAAGGGGAGCAGGGAGATCTCAAAGGTGCCCCTCATTCTGTCCCCTAACAGAATGACAGATGTCCTTGCTCCTGTCCCCTCTCCTCACCCACAAATGCTCACACTCCCTCCATCAAGTCTTCAGTATGGAGCGCCCCCCCCCCCACCGCCCACCCATGGCCCTAAAGCCCCTCTCAGCAGGAGGTTCCACAGTCTAGGGACTCAGCACCTTACAAGTCAGGCAGAGCAAAGTCCTTCTGCCTGTGGACATCCCCGAAAGAAATGACAACAAACAGCAGAGGATGAGTCCTGATATTTCTGTGGGGTTTATTCCCTGCATCATCAGCTTTTATTTCGTTTTTTATTGTTATTGTGGTAAATATATAAGCAATTGAACTAGATATTTAAAGATAATTGAGATGGCAGATCTTACATTTTGTGTATTTTACCGCAATAAATACATACATGGGGCCTCCCTGGTGGCGCAGGGATTGGAGTCTCCCAGCTACTGCGGCAGGAGTTCGATCCCCCATCCCTGGCCAGGGAGCTTCCCACATGGCGCGGCAGACCTCTCCTGCCTCCCCGCTGCTCCCCTCAGCACTGTACTTCACTGCCTGTTCTGCTCCCCACTCTGTCTCTCGCTGCCCCCTGCCTCTGACCTGTACCCCAGCTTGTATGTATAAATAAATAAATCTTCAAAAAAATAGATAAAACATATTGCAAAAACAAACAATAAACATGCACGTAACATAAAATAGACCATTTAACCACTTTACAGTGCTCGAGTCAGCCTTAGACGCCCATCTGCCTTTGGGTGCGCCCCATCCCCACCCCTCCAGGATTTCTCATCACCCCCAACTGAAACCTCTGCCCAGAGACACTGATTTCCCACCTCTTCTCCCCTCTGTCTCTGGCAACCCTCTTGAATCTCTGTGACCTGACTGTGACCTTGAGGACTCCGAGGTCCTCAGAGGACCTCAACTAGCAGCCTGCCTGCAAGGCTCTCCCACTTCCTTCACAGGCTGCGGGCTAGTCCGCTGTGTTCACCCTCCCTTTGCTTCCCTCGGACCTGCTGGTGCCCGTCTGGCCAGCTCCTCCTCTTTGCCCATGTGGGCATCGCTGCTCTGACCAAGTGTACAAATACCTGTTGAAGGAGCTGCCCTGAGTCCCTTTGTTTCCTCTGCCCAGGTCAGTGGATCTGCTGGTCACACAGGCATTCTGTGTTTGGCTTTTCGAGGCGCCACCATCCTGTTTTCCCTGGAGGTCACACCCTTTGAGATTCCTACCAGCAGGCACCAGCACTTCCAGTTCCTCCACACTCTTGCCAACACTTTTTCCCTCCCTTCCCTCCTTCTCTCTTCCCTCCCTCCCCTTCCCATCTCTCCCTCTCCATCCCCCTCCCTCCTCTCCCCCCTCCCGTAGGTAGCCATCTTAATAAATGTGAAGTGGTTTTGAGCCCCAGCTTCCTAATAACCAGTAATACTGAGCATTTTTTCATGTGTTTATTGGTCTTTTTTGTTTCTCTTTGGAGAAATGGCTCTTCAAACCCTTCGCCCATCTTAAAACGACATACATTTTTATTGTCAGCAATCATATTTCCACTCAACTCAAAGTGGCAATAATAGGTTCGTATGACTAAGAAAAAAGTATTTTTAACTAGACTCTTCCTCCATGCCTTTGAAAGAGATGCTTGTCTTTTCTTTTTTGTTTTATCCAGCATCTGGTGGGAGAACCAAATCTGCCCCAATACCTCCTCCCTGGAATTGAACAGCTTTTGTCTGACCACTGTCTTGCCAAGTCCATCGTCCCTTCTAAGAAATGTCACTGTCCCCCCACCCCCATGCGAGGGACAGCAGTGGACATGCAGGGTCCCTATGAGCCTGCATCCCCCAACTGTTCCTTAGCTGCGCCCCAGAGAGGAGCCCACAGAGAATGTCTTGCCACTTTCCTGGTGGAGAATCAGTGGTGGCCAACATTTCCTGAGCAGACTGGAGACTGCTTCAAATGCAGTACATAGTTTTTGTTAAAGCTCATTAATCCCTTACAAGAACTCTACAGCGTAGGTAATATTATTAGCCCCACTCATTTCACAGATGAGAAGACCGAGGTTGACCTTCCATCTATTCTTTTGCCTGTATAGAACCTCAGCTTCTCACACCCGGAGCTCTCTGTTCCTCCCTCATCATTGGACCTTGGTTTGCTTTTCCTGCTGCCCCCTCTAGAGAGTCCACGTGTCTCCCACCTCCACACTGTGCTCAGGCTGTTCTCGTGCCAGAACACGATCTCCCTCCACGTTGTTTTTTTTTTTTTTTTGCCAGAGTAACTCCTACTTAATCTGTAATATCAGGCCAGATAACACCTCTTCCAGGAAGGTCTCCTTGAAGACCCCCCTCCCTCCCAGATGGGAAAATTATATCAACTCCCCCTGTGCCCTGGGCGGGGGGCTTTCCAGGATTGTCCTCACTGCATTGCAATTCCACTCTCTGCTGCCTTCTCAGTGCCTCCTTAGGCTCTGTGCTCCGTGAAGGCATGGCTTCCAGGCCCAGCGCTGGGCACAATGCAGTGGGCACAAAGCAGAGGTGGAGAAGTTGTTCCTCTTGAGTCCACGGCATCACAGTTAACAACCCCAGTATACACTATGATATATGTGCTAGCATCACAGACCCTAGAGCTCCAGTTCAATGTGCTGACTGCCCACAGCGAGTGGCCACTGGGTTAAGGATGGTGGAGTAAGACAGAGCAGGCACCGGTGAGGACGTGAGGACGCGGGAATGCCCCACAGCTCCATGGCATGTGTGCTGTGGAAACCAGCTTGGCAGGTCTTCAAAAAGGCACGTACCCAAAAGAGCCCAAAACACAGATCCACCTAAAACATGCACACGAATGTTCACAGCCACATTCTTCTGAAGGGTCAAAAGGCAGAAACAACCCAAATGGCCATCACCTGACTAGTGGGCAAACAGCACGTGGTAAAGCTGCGCAATGGAATATTACTCTGCCACTAAAAAGAGTAAAGTACAACACGTGCCCTCAGTGGGCCAGCCTTGGAAACACGTGAGCACAAAACCCCACATGTGATAGGATTCCATTTATAAGAAATTTCCAGAGTAGGCACATCCATGGAGACAAACCAGGGGCTGAGGGGAGGAGGAGGCGGGAGAGATTGCTGAGAGGGCCTCGGTTTCCTTTGGAGGTGACAAACGCGCTGGAATTAGATAGCAGTGCTAACGGCGCACACTTGTGGAGATTTTAAAAACTGTAGCATCAGCTGCGCAGACGGGTCCAAAGGAGGAGTCCTGGAACCCTCGGTGGCTTTTTAGGCTTTAATGGTCAGGCACAGGGCAGGCAATGGGGCCGGGGGGCTGGGGTCTGGCAGACCTCCTAGTACCCCGCGAACCTTCACTGGCTCTCTGCCATTCTTTCGTGGTCTCTCTGCTGCACCCTGAATAGTCCTCTGCTCCATGCTCTGTTCTCTCCTGCCTCTGCTGCTTCTCCTTCTGCTGCTTCTATCCTCGGCCTCCAGGCCCAGGTGCGCCCCCTCACGCAGGCCCACACCCTACTCCAGGTTCCCGCCATCACACGTGCGCAGGGCTACAGAGGTCTTTCCTTGAGGGGACAGCGGAAAAACCTGATAACTCTCATTTACCCTACAAAAACTTAGTTGTACATTTTGAAAAGGTGAATTTTATCTCAATTTTAAGAAAAGTGGCAGAGTGTGTGGCGCTGAGGAGGGCAGAGAACGCCCTCCCTCCCCTCAGGAGCGAAATGGCTGATAGTCATGAAATGGGGCTGAGGGGTAGCCCTCAGCTAAACTTTGACACCAATTATCCTGTTTCATCCTCAAGGCTCTGCAAGGTAGGACCTATTAGTGCTCCCATTTCAGAGGTGAGGAAATTGCAGAGCCAGGGGGCTTAAGTGACCTTTCATGGATGGGCCGGAAAGCAGCTGTCTGTCCAGGGCGAAGCTGCCTCGGGCATAGGACTGACTGTGCTGAGGACAGAATTAAGTCCCAGGACTCAGATGGACGGTGTTGTGAGCAGCTAAGGAAGCCTTACAACTGCAGAACCCCAGGTGTTTGACGGAGATTTGGGGGCAGGTGGGACTTGGGCCGTTTGCGATGGAGAGGGACACAGTTCCGGCAGTGGGAGATGCCTGAGCAAATATGGAGAGGCAGGAAAAGAAGGTGTATTTAAGGGACTCTGTCTGACATTATTGGTGACACACCCTCTCCATGCCACCTCTGTCCATCATGAAACCCCCAACGATGGGGCCTGACTAGCCTGAACCCTCACCCAGCCCTGCCTCCAACTTCTCAGCCGCCCTTGGGGCTAACAGGCACCTGGGATCCAGTTTGGATCCCAGGATCTAAGCAGAAGTCTGCTGTGGGGGCTTCTGGAAAAAGTTTCGCTTTCCCGATCAGTGGAAACGAATGAGCTTGGCAGCATCTGCTCTCTTCCTCTTTTCTCCCTGCCTTGAATGCAGACGCGTCATCTGGAGCTGCAGCTGCTATTTTGGGATCACGGGGTGGCAAGCCTGACAATGCAGAGCAATGCCCAGGGAGCCGTGGGGCGGGAGGACAGAAGAACTTGGGTCCCCGGGGCCACACTGACTGGCTGAACCAACACCATCCTCCAGACTTCTTGTGGTCCAAGAAAAATAAATCCCTGTTTGTTTAAGCAACTGTAGCTGACAATGCCCTGAACTTCCCAGCCTGTGGTTGAGGCAGTTCTGGTCCTGCTGTCAGCTCCAGGAATGGGTCTCAAAGGGCTGTCACCAGTCACTCTGCTCCATCTCCCTGGACAGGATGGTTCATTAGTGATGCAAGAGCAGACAATGGGACGCAAGTCACTAACCAGGACTTCTGAGCGGAAAGTCTTTATTTTTATTTGTTCAGAGCTCCTGACAGAGCTTCTCTCAACCTCTTCTAGACTTAATGAGTGAAGCACAGAGCTCCACAAGCTGCTGGTGGCCACTATGGGATGGCTAAGACAAAACCTTCTGAGAGCGAAGCCACTTCAGAAGACAGAGAACAGAAAGAGTGTAAGAACTAGGTGACACTTTGGACCTTGATCAAGCTTTGCCTGAAGCTAGACTTATCGCTGGATAGTTTCCTTAGCAGAACCAATCCATTCCTTTAATTTTTAACATCCATTTGAATTGGGCTTTCTATTCTTTTTTTTTTTTTTTAAGATTTATTTATGCATACAAGAACTGGGGTGCAGGCCAGAGGTGCAGGGGTGGGCGGTGAAAGGATTCACCAGGGACAGAGTGGGGAGCAGAACAGGAGGATTTACTGAAGCACACCGCTGAGGGGAGCAGTAAGCGAGGCAAGAGAGGTCTGCTGTTGCCATGTGGGAAGCTCCCTGGCCGGGGATTGAACTCGTTCATAGTGTTGAGACTTAACCATTTGCACCAGGGAGGCCCAGTAAGGGCATGTTTGGTGGCAGAGCCCAGCACCCCAAAGCCCCTGACGGGCAGAAAGGCAGAGCGCTGGCCTGGAAGGGGGGCAGTTAAGGACCCTCTGAGGTTGTGTGTCCTGACAGGGCCCAAGAGACCCCGGGGTCACCGGCACATTCTCCCTTCGCCCTTCCTCATGCCCTCTCCCTCCACCACTTGCCTCAGTTTCCCTATCAGTCTCCTTCTCTAGAGGGTCCTCCCGCAGGGTCCCAGAGACAGCCACCAGCAGGCATGTGAATGTCCTCACAGGCAACGCTCCGGGAATTAGCCAGGACATCTGTCCTGCCACCTCGCCTGTCCTTTGCAACTTCCTGACACAACTATTCAAACCCAAAAAATGCCTCCGTGTGATTTACCCGTCCTCCCCCTGGGGCCCAGGCAAGCAAGAGAACCAGGGGGACAGGACACTCTTATTGGCTAGGATAGGTCACATGTTCACTCTAGT
>PVIJ01001236.1:68608-211899 GCA_004024925.1 Scalopus aquaticus | reverse complement strand
ATGGAATACTATTCAGCATGGAAAGAAGATAAACACATGCAATTTGCAGCGACATGGATGGAATTAGAGGGGATCATACTCAGTGAAATAAGCCAGAAAGAAAGAGAAAAATATCGAATGGTTTCACTTATAACAGGACTATAGGGAGGCTGGGTGGGAGAGAGACAATCAGTGGGGGGGGAGGGGGGGAGGAAGGAGCTGGAGGGAGGTAAGGGAAAGGGCACAAAATGGAATAGAAAAGAACACAAGGGACCATGGAGATGGATCACGGGTGAATTGGTGGTGGGCTACCCAAGGGGAATGCAAAATGTAGAAGACATAAATAACAATAAAAATATATATTATATTAAAAAAAAGAATAATTAAAATTAAAAAAAATAAATAAATAAAGTGTTAAGATTCTTAAAAAAAAAAAAACAGATCTTTCCAAGAGTCTTCAGACTCAGCTAGACTTAGTGCATTTTGTGACAGTGCTAACTCCAAATTCCACAAAAGAAGGAGTGGTGAGGTTGTGAATAAACAAAATTTGGAATATCCAAAAAGTAGCGGAACTCTCAAATTTAGACAAAAGACAAATGGAGAGAAATGTAGGTATCCTGGAGAAATGAAAACCCCCAAAGTAACAAAAGCTCTAACTTCACCACATTCCCTTTTTATCAGACAGAAAGAACAATTTTACCATTTTGGTGTTTTTCTGGAACAAAAAAACACTAAAAGCCTTAGAACATAAAAAACTATAGCCTGGCTAACCAGCTCAGCATGGATGACAAGCACTGGGAGTAGAAGATGGACTGAGAAGCGCTGCCATGTGAAGCCTCACACACACCATGGGGTGAGGAGAGAGGAGGGAGTGGGGGGGGGGAAGGGAAAGTGGAAACTGGAAAGGAATTCTGGTAAAAGACAAATGGGAAGAAACAAATGAGGCTGAGGCGCACTCAGAAAATCTGATGAGGAAGTCTTTACAGAGAAGATCCCACATCTGAGAACACCCTCCCTGACTTCCAAAGTAACAAGTTACAGACCATCCAGGTGGAATGAACAGGGACACCTACAGAACCACAGTAGAGAGGATGAAGCCACATCACCCAGTCAGGCTCCCACAGCCACAGAGACCTTCTCCACCTCTGCCTCCCACCCCACAGATAAGTGATACAAAGAGACACTGAGCACCGAACAATATTCAGAACTCAAAATAGTATGTCAAAAAGGAAAACAAACTCATCTTGATTGGGTGAGAGAGGAAGCAAGGAAAATTCACCTGAACCATAAGTATGCAAACTAGCCCAGAGTTGGCCAGGCTAAGTTTGAGCAAAATTAAAAGAGATTGGGATGGCAAATTCACAGACATGCTACAGAAAAAAGGCAGAGAGAGAGGAGGCAGGGAAGATAATACAGGAAAGACAGCTGATGAAAATAAATAATCAATGGTCAGAAAAAAGTTCTCTGAAAACATTGCACACTATTGAGCAATTTAATATGAATATGAATTAAACAAATGCACCAATAACAGATTGATATGGGAGGCTGCAGATTTGTTGTTTGTAGATAAACCCAAGTTATATGCTTTTGTGTATGTGTTTGCTAGCAAATGTGTTTTCAATTGATGCAGAATTAAGGACAGTAATGCAATAAATTCAATTGACTTCAAGATATACTCATATGATGTGAAAGCTTTCTTCTAAGAAATATATCTATTAGACATTTATTGTCATTTCTCACATTCACATTATACAGCAACGTATTTTACATGTTAAAATACTTTTTCAACGATTGTGCCTTTTCGATGGTGTGATAGCCAACTTCCAGAAATATATAATTACTCTGGATTAGCTCAAATTGGAATGTTCGGGATTGTAGTGTATTGTAAACTCTTTGGGTGATGGCACTAGATCATTAATTTTCTTTTTTCTACAGGTTCATAAATTTTAAATATTCCCTTGTGAATAGATGACGACTTTTATAATAAAAGTATACACATTTTGGTGTCGGGAGAGGGAAAGATTAAATTGAATTACAACAAATCTCTAAATATGAACAGTTAGAGCAATTATCCCCCAATAATGTAGCCAGAATAAGGCTGCATGAAGCCCAGAGCAGAACACACCGTTTAACTGCTTACTTAGCGCCTGCCTCCTCCAAGCCACATGCACCATTAAGGCACAAACACCAGTACTGCCTGCCTCTCCTGTCAGCTCTAATGCAGCATCCCCGGGAGGTTCTGGGAGACAAATGGAAACCAAAGCAAGATGGACACGTACACTTTTTGCCACACCTATTTCACTTTCTTTTGTTTTTTTTTTTTATAACTATATATTTTTATTGTTATTTATGTCTTCTACATTTTGTATTCCCCTTGGGTAGCCCACCACCAATTCACCCGTGATCCATCTTCATGGACCCTTGAGTTCTTTTCTATTCCATTTTGTGCCCTTTTCCTTCCCTCCCTCCGCCTCCTTCCCACCCCTCCCACTGATTGTCTCTCTCCCACCCGGCCTCCCTATAGTCCTGTTATAAGTGAAACCATTCGATATTTTTCTCTTTCTTTCTGGCTTATTTCACTGAGTATTTTGTTAATGTTACATCTTCCCCCTTATTCTCAGGTAGCCTCAATTCTACAGTCAGATTTCTACGATTTTGTTACTGGTTTGACTTGGCTCAAAATGCCACGATTTTTAAAAGCAAAATAAATTTTTAGGTGCCCCAAAGTCTAAAAAATAATAAAGTGGAACAAATTATCCCTAAAGGAATTTGAGCAGTTCATCGTATAGGCTATGAAAATTTTAAAAACCACAGAAGTGTTCATTTATAGAAAATGGAATCAGTAGTCTCCAAATTAGGGTGTATAAAAATGAAGAGCTGGGGCAAAAAAAGATAAAACCATACTCTCGATCTTCAAATACTCATCTTTAAATACTCATCTCCACCACCCCCCACAAACACACACACAAAATTTATTCAGACTGAGGGAGCTGCTCTATTCTCAGGTTCCAGCATAACTTTGGACACAGCCATTTCTAATTCAATTACCTCATTAAAGTATTGTTAATTCTTGACTCTCAGTAAATGTGCGATGGATGGATTGAGGGATGGATGGATGGATGGAAGGCTGGCTGGCTATATGGAAGGATGGGTGAACAATGGACAGAGAGGGAGATGATACAAGGGAGGACTAACATCAGACTTGCTTCAGTTTCTGAAAATCCCCATACATCTCCAACAAATGAACAATTTCTTCCCAGTATCCCAGTCACACACTTGAAAGATTACTTCCTACACATTGTAAGATTGGCCAACCATTCACAGTCCTACAAGACAAGTCTTGGGTAACTGAGGATGTAACTAACTATAAAGTCTCTAAGTCAGATTATGAATAAAGGAAATTCTGGCTCGAATATCTCCATGGTAGCAACGTACATTATTACATAAACTACATAAAATATCTTATTTTACTAAGCTAAGAATAGGTTATTGTTGACCTTATAACAATAAATTCTTTCTTCCCTCTAACACTGGCTTTCTTGTCAGTCAATATTAATGCTTGTCCTTTTCCAAATACTATTTTGAAATGAGAAGCTTATTTTAACTAGGTAAAACACCATGTCAACAACCATTGGAAATTGTAGTGACACAATGAAACAAAAGTAGCAAAGAGTCAGGCAGGAATATCATTTGTTCCTTTTTTCAAACACAAGTAGAGTTCAAATTACCAAACCAAAGAAATTCCACCAATTTTACTAACATTTTTTAAAATCAATTCAAGTCTACCTTTTCAAAATTGATTTAGTATATTTTCAAACTGTAATTTGATTGTCCATGCTTATGCCACTCACTAAATTTTGCAAGCATTACTCTGTCAATAGTACAAAAAAAGATAAATTAACATTTTTATTAAAAAAAAACCCAAGTTACATGTTCCTTCAAAAAAGTGGTTAACATTTAAACCAAAGAAACTAACATTTTTCTAACTTCAAAAACAATGTCCCACACCTCTTTTGTTAAAAAAAAATATTGTTTTTTAAATATTTCACATTTTCCCCTAAAACATGTAATATAGGAATAATTTTAATATACATTCTGCAATAGTAGACAGTAATCTAAATAATGGAAAATATTAAGCAAATGTTCTTCAACTGGTTCATAAAATTTGATTTCCCGTCTATTACTTCTTTCTCAATAATATACATTGCACAAAATTTGAGATAAAACCTAACCTTACTGCATCAAACAAATATGACTTTTGAAATTTTGCAAATATATATGTTTTTGAAATGCCTCTTAACAAATAAGCAAACAAAAGTTTCTTAAAACTGGTAATTACTCTCTTGTTAATTTCAAATAACATATTGTAGTCCCACAAATAATGTAACATTTTATTTTTCTTATAAACCAAAATACCAACCAAAAAAAAAACTAAAAAGGGAATGTTTTCCATAATCTGTTAAGATTCAAATTATGCACCAAACTAAAATATTCCCTTTCTGATAGGAAAATTATTTGTTTTTTTTCTTCTGAATTGGGAAGAAGGTAAATTTACCCCAACCCAGATAGGGAAGCGATTTAGTACACTTTACACAGGTATCTGGAAGCAGAGCGCCTGCATTACTTTCCCTCTTCTACCATTTACTGAATGTATCTCCAGCAAGTCACTCAACCAATAAAGAGTTTAGATTCTTCATGGTACAGAATAGGCACTGTACCTGGTGAATGCAGGGCAGCAACCTAACTCTCAATCTCTGAAACTTGGCATCACCTGAGAGATAATTAGAAATTCACATTCTCAGATCCAGTTCAGGACTTACAAAGTCAGATCCCATTATGATTCAAGTTTAAATTAAAGTTAGAGAAGCCAGGCTAGAAAGCACTTTTATATTGTATTCTAAGATGTAACCCACTATAATTGATTTTTTTAAATCACTCCATTACTTTTCTGTAACTTATAGAAGTTAAATCTATTATTAGTAAGAGGCACAGCATTATTTGCGATCAAAATATCTCCCTTTCTTACCACACCTTAGTCAAAGGTTGTACCAACTAAGGCCCAAAGTTGTAGAGGACTGCCATCTAGTGGTGGCTCACTCTAGTGCACATATAAAATAAACTCCAACTGCCTCTGTAGTTTAGACATTTGTTTAAAATAGTACCAGGATGGAGCTGGAAGGGATTATGCTCAGTGAAATAAGTCAGAAGGAAAAAGATAAATATCATATGGTTTAACTTAGATGCAGAATAGAGAGAAACCAAACAAAAGTTCAGGAAAAAGACAAAACTTGCACGCAAACCATAGATCTGAGGTATACAGCAGGGGAGGGGTAAAGAGAAGGTTCAAAACTGGAGCGATGAGAACAGGGACTATGATGACCGACCACTAGTGCAGTGGTGGTGGGAGAACTACAGGGACTACACCTGAGGGGAGACATCAAATACTGTCCAAAAATTAACAACAATGTAAGAAAATTAATTAATAGTAGAGTACCATATTTTCTTTTTGCTTAATTCCTTTCGTGAGTACTACTGACATGATAATCCAATTTACTAATTTCATGAGAAGTCATCTAAAATACCAAAGAGAGAATTTTTAACTATGCTTTTTTAACTCAGGATTTTTAACTTTCCTTTTTAAAATTCAGATCAAATCTAGGAAAGTTTTCAAATTAAAACTTTGATCTGCTCACCCCTGTAAAGGCATACACTAGACTGACACTAGAAACCATAGGTTTAAAAAACGGCTTGGGTTGACTTTTACATGCTTCTTCCTAAGATCTACATTTTTCACCTCTATTTTTAAAAGTATTCAGAATATGGGGGGGAAGCTACTTTCAGATTGAGAAAAAAAATATTTTATGACTTTTGACTTACTAATTCCACTTCCTTATTCTATCTTAAGGATATAATGATCAATGTGGACAAAGATTTATGCTCAAAGATGTTCATTTCAACAAATAAAACTTAATAGTTTGATAATAACCTGCTAAATCTATGCAGTAAAATTTACTTGGTCATTCTCCTTACTATTCATTAAAATCACTTCTAATTTTCCTCTATTACAGATAAATGCACATATGTATACACATAGGGGAAGGGAGGGCAGAGAGGGGGGGGGGAATTAAATAAATATGACTCATTATGACTTTTCTATAATTTGGATTTTTTCCTAATACACATTCCCATAAGTCACATTTCAGCATCCACAAACATTTCATGGTTCTTAATAGTCAATTTGTTTCCTAAGAGTGCTGTGTCATTGAACATGACCTCAAGCAATGTAGGATGGAAGGTTGTACTATCACCTCCTATTTTATCCCATGACCAATTTTTTTAACAATTTTACTGCAATGTAGCTTATATAACACCCCTTTAAAGTATATAATTCAATCACGTTTCATGTATTTACATAGCTATGCAATTATCTGATTTTAGACTGTTTTCATCATCCCCAAAAGAAACCTGTGTTCATTAACTGTAGTAACTCACCATTCACCCCGACAACCACCTAATATGGTTAATTTTTACTGATTTACTGCCCCACTGTTATTTCATGTTCTCCTGCAGATGCCTCAAGGATATTACATACGTGTTTCAAACCCATGAAATAGAATAATTCTTTCTGCTAATCTGTTTCAAATTGGAAATATTCTGCTTAACCACAGGAAAGTAAAATATGTCAGAATGTCCTCTTGTTTTAGTCAACACATACTTTTTAAATGTAATGTACAATTTAAGAACTAAGAAAAGATATATAAGTACAAAGTTATCTGTTCTTTTCAAAACTAGTAGCAACTATCATTACTTGGAAGTCCATTATTAAATTCAGCAACAATGTCACACAAAATCAAGAAATTTCTTTTATTTAAATTTTTACTTCAATATCGTTATATAGTACAGTGTAATCTACATAAGATGACATTTAATATGAAATCTAAAGAATTATCTTAATGCTACCAAAAAAAATTAATTTGATTTAACCAAGTACTTCTTTTCTCATACCATAGTTTTTTGGGATTCCATATTATAGAATTTAGCAACTTAATTTGGGGAATATAGTAGGGGAAAGAAAAATTGGAATAGATAATTAAACAAAGAAGCCTCAGTTCTCCAATCATGTCAGATACTTTTTGCAAGAAAGATGAAAATCAGCCCCAATAAATGGATGGGAGGGGACACATCCCTGGTAGAAGTCAGTCTCTCATCAAATCTTAGCTTTCTCTACTCTTGAGCTAAGTCTAGACATCTCCCATATTTCTCAAATAATCCAAACATTCTGTTATTCAAGTTGAGTAATTTTGCAATCCAGCCAAGTGTTTTGCCTAATATCATTTCAAATACACAAAACATTTCTTTGCACATCACCACCCAAAATATTCTTGAATGCTAATTACCATGCTCAAATTCATCTATTCCTTATCTTTCACATCTATGTATGAAAATAAACTGAGTTCAAATAGTCTTTTATTATGTCACTAATGAAAAATCTAACATAGGTCACCTACATTTTATTAATACAATAGCTAAACAACAAACTCATAAAGCATGAGCCCAGAGAGAGCTAAAATATTATAAGCTCCCCAGTTACAAGTTCTACAAGTGCTATATATGCCTACATGAGCAAAAAACCACACAGATCAGTGCCATTATTTAGCTTCCTGTCCTTCCAGCACCAGCAGCTCCTCTATCATGGTGAAGTGAGAGAAACTGGATTGTAATAAAAACACTCTCACATCAACAGCAACAGTGCACAGAGCAAGAACACCTGCCTTATGACACTGGAAATTCTGGGACCAAGGTGGGCACACTGCAGGTAGCCCTTCTGCTAACTAGAGAAAGATACCCCTAAGGTGGGGGATGCAACCCAACTAACCCAGCATTTGGTCAAGGTCACACCTATGTGAGATTCCAAAAAGGTATCTCTTCCGCTGGGGAGGTGCAGTCCAGGCGAGAAAACATGGTTTGATGAGCAAGATCACGTCTGCGTCCCTGGGACCACTTGCTCCTGACCTAGATGGCCTAGTGCGGACCCAAGCCGTTCCACTGTAAGCAGTGGCCCAGGAGGCAGGAGGGGTGGAGAGAGACCTGCAGCTCCACCCTACCTATAGGAGGCAGAGCAGGGACCCCTGTCAAGGAGGAGATGATCTGCTTCTTCCACCGAGAGAGGCAGACACACATTTCTACCACCCAAAATTTCAATGTTAGTCAGCTCTTTTAGAAAGATAAAATTTTAAGAAAAGGCTAGTTTAGAAGTATCTGCAATTATATAAAAGTGCCAGTTATATGAACATCAAACACATTTACTATTTAAAGTTTACTGGTTTTGTTATTTTTGTTCATGTATATAAATACAAAGGTTTCAGTAAGGTATGTTTAACTCTCTCTGAGAGTCATGCCCCATAATCCTCCATTTTTACATGGCCAAACAATCTCAATTTGGAACTTGTACTAGCACTGTCACAATTAAATGTAAATTACCTTTTACACCACCAAATGATCCATAAGTCATATTGCAGGCTATTCTCTGAAGGTTATGTTCATACATCAATTTGATCTGATACTGATTCCCATGTTCCACATTACCCAAAGTTCCTAAGGAGAAAAAAATAAAGAATCTTTCTTATATTTGTTTTTAATATTAAAAAATGTTAATTTCTTCTCATTCTCTACCCCAATTCTAAGTAATTCAATTTCAAAGAAATGTGAAATGACAAAGCATTAAATATTATGTATGATGAACAATTAGCATAATGATGATACAGAATGCACAGCTAAGACAGGTCAAATCTCAACTAGATTACACCATTAGATGAAATACTACCCTCACGACTTTTAATTATCTATTTTCATTATTTCTGAGTAATGCATAATTATTTAAATAACAACAAAACCCTGCAATTTCATTCTGAAATAAATTAAGTTCCTTGCACTTATAAACACTAACAGAGCAAATAAATTATTTAAAGTATCTAAGAAAAAATTTCCTAAATTTTCAAGTGATTCAATTGTCTGTCCTAACTTAAGCCCCTAATACATTATATTATAATCTAATAAAGAGAAATTCTAAACTTCCCTCACCAACTAAGTAGTATAATATATTTTACTTGAATCTGCCAAGAAGAATCTCCTGCAAAATAAATGAACCAAAAAGGTTTATCTGCATTTCATAGATCATATTTCCTATAACCATTTTTGAGTTCTTTCCAAATATTCTTTATCCACATTTTATTCTCTGATGTCAGACTTTCTAGAGTACTTACAGTTGGAGTTCTAGCCTAGCGAGCAGACAAGAACATTATGATTTAAAAGGGTGTTCAAAAGAAAGAAACAGAATGCAACTCTTTCCATTAAGAGGCATCTTTATCATTCACTTAAACACATAAAAATTAAAGAAAAATCTGAAATATTAAAAAGTAAATTAAATGCTTCCCAAACTAGATAGAATTAAATCATTAATACAATTTAAATATATTATGTCTCTATGTGTATATATAGTTACAAGTGAGCATTTTTTTGTCCATAAGAATTTACAGTATTACAGAGGTTGTAAAAATAGAAATATTTTTATTTCCATTTCAGGCAACTTAACTTCAAAAAAATTAAGAAATTTCTTCCCAAATCACACAGCTGGTAAAGGACACAGTACTCAAACTATTAATAAGTCTTTAGAGTTAGCACTATATATCCTGGCATGTGCTTGTCCACGATTTAATCACTTTCAAGGAACTTATTAAGTCATGAAAATTTCTCAAAAGAAAACAGCATTGGGCCTTCCTGGTGGTGTAACGGGTTAAGTCACAGCACCATGAAGCTATTAGTAACCACTGCAGCACGAGTGCGATCCCCAGCCAGGGAGCTTCCCACATGGCACAGCAGACCTCTCCTGTCTCTCCCGCTGCTCCCCTCAGCAGTGTATTTCAGTAGATCCACCTGTTCTGCTCCCCACTCTGTCTCGGGTGAATCCTCTCACACACACTCCAGGTCTCGCCTGCATCCCAGCTTGTATGCATAAATAAATAAATCTTTAATTAAAAATAAACAGCCTTGAGGATATTTGAGGATATGTCATTTCCACTGTCATCTTTCTCAGCCTGGTCTTCTCTTCCTCATTTGGAAGGTGGAGGATTAAAAGGGGAAAAATGGAGGATTTTTTGGAAGAGAATCACTTCTACTCAGATCTGTGTCCCTGAATGCAAACAATAAATTTTACAGTCCAGGAGACTGATTTTAGAAAGTCACCTCTAGATGGCCTCCAATCTTTTTAGAAATACACATATAAAAGAAAACAAAAGTATTTGGGGAGAGGGCAGTTGAGGGTAAAATGTCAAGTTCAGCTAACACTTTCATGTGCTGACACTAGTGGTTTCACTTAAAACTGAAAAACGTTTATGCTTCCCCTATTACAGTAAAACCTAGGTAAAAGTTCAGTCTGGAACCTCAGGAAATATATTCGAGAGAACAAAAACATTAACTTTCCATGCTTCTCAATTTAAGCCAAGCCAGGAAAAATACACAAATTGTCAGCCTACAAATATCACACGAAACTGAAGAAATGAGAGACAGAAGAGGGAAGTGGGGTGGGGTAAAAGGGAACGTAGTTTGGACAACTTCTCATCCCCAGAGAATAAAGGCTTTTAAATGAATACAAAGAATAAAAAAGCGATAAAATCACCATTCCATGACAAATAACTTTCATTTTCAACACTAATTTGAAGAATACCAATGTCCCACAAACAAGTTGCAACCAATCATGTCATTTTCTTTCAGTCAGTTTTTTTTGATAAATACATATTTTAACCCAAGGCCCCAGCAGAACTCTAGAGGCTTCTGCTTCCTGGGCTATCATTCAAACAGCACTTGGAAGGGCCAAGATTCCAACTTAGTATCTATAGTTTTGAAGACACTCCTCTCTTGCCTATTTAGAGTCCCCAAAAAGGCACCAGAAGGAACCAATTCTCCAAGAAGTATTCAACAGTAACATTGGGCAAGATCTTCCTCGTAGTCTGTGCAACCTAGTTCATAAACTATCACTTGCAATTAACAGGTTATGTTGGGAAACAGACCAACAACTAGATGCAAGCAGTAAAGTAGCCTAATCATACCTTCTCCAAGGAAGACTAAATATTTGCCCTATCATTAAGAGGAACATCTTTCACAATGAAAGTGTTATAACAAAGCCTCTGATGTAAATAGAGTGGAAAAGACAATAGTGGTAAAAGAGGAAGAAAACAACACATGATAGATAGTAATAATTGGCTCAGTACTACCCAGAAATTTATTCACTCATTCATTCAAGTATGTTTACCATATCCCATATGACAAGTTACCAAAACTGCCTTATAAACCTAACAGCTCCTCTCCCCTAAAAGAGAACAACTAACATTATCCAGCTCATGGCACTAAATATAAATCATTACTCAAATTGAAAGCAAAATACATAGAAAATCTAAATCAAGATAATGAGTGTGAGAAATCCAACTCTTAGAAGCTAATATTTACAACAAACTCCAAGCAGAGTATCTTTTATATAAGAAACAACCCACACTTAGTTTAATTGTACCCATAAAAAAATTTCAATATTGATATCCATAAAAATAAATCCCTCAACTCAAACTAAAATTTATAAATAACTGAAAAAAATTTAAATCACCTTTTATATTAAATAAGGACAAAAATGCTGAAACCAAACCATAATTTACTACAGTACTTGCAACCACAGAGAATGGAAGGCTGATGAAGCTTCAAAGTAAGTGCCTTGCAATTTGGCTGAGTGAAGACAACCAAAGCCAAAAAATGTAAACTGTAAAGAGAAAACACTTGAGGTTCACCAAGGAAAATACATTTTAAACCACTATGACTCAGCATCTAATGAATTCTGTTCTCTCTATTGAACATTTCTTAAGACACAAGTGTCCTCAGAACCCGGAATTGACCTCTATTAGTCATAAACAATCCTGAACACAATTTCTAGGAGGAAAGGGAGATTAGAAGAAACTGTCTACCAGAAATCTAAGTATGCATGAAAATGGCAGACCCAAGAAAACCTAACAGCATAAGTATGTGAATGAATCAGTGAGCAATGGGAAAATGTTAACCAAGAAAAGAAAACTTTCAACCAAACATTTTGTGTTCCCGACATGTCAACATCAGAGAGCATCTATTCTTACATAATGTGAAGCAGACCAGTTTCTAATACAAATTCTACATTAGAGAAAAAGATTTCTTACCCGAGACACAGTAGACACAAAGTTTTCTAGCATGCAACACAGCCAAATGAAGCATTTCAGTACCTCTGAAAAATAAAGTTTTAAAAGTTTAAATATTAGTTTCAGATGTAACCCAAAACATTGAAAATAATTTTTTAAAAAGGTTATTAACTGCAGACTACTGTGAATAAACTAAACAATTCACTAGATAACTTTCTAAACTGAAAAATAAATGTAGCCACAAATAGTCAGCTTGATAATCCTAGCGGTTCAAGGACTTTGCCTCAAGGAGCTTCCTTGAGAGTGAAGCCAAGAAAGCCTCCCAGCAGAAGTCCTAACAAGGCCCCTTCAGGAGTGCTCTCCAGCACTAGAGAGAGCCAAATTGTGGTCCTGGTTTTCTGACTAAGTAACACTTGACCTTTGCAAGTTACATAATCTCTCTGAGCTTGTTTCCCCTTCTGGGAAATAAGAGGTTTCAAGTGAATGAAATAAAATCTAATAATAAAGAAAAAAATGAAGTGAAACACCTTGTAAAATACAAAGTATGAAATGTTAATCATGATTAGTAAATGGAATGTATCAATTTCAGTTTGAAATTTTATTAAAGGTATTAAAAATACTTCAGTTTGAACTAAATCACAAATAGAAATAAACTGCCACTGTCACGACAACACTTCTAGTTTATATCATGTGCTTTCCAGAAACATGGCACAGTCTAGAAATGTTAAATTCAAAGTCTTCAAAGGTCAAGTGAGTGGGTATAATTGAGTAAAACGTGTACATGGCTGGAATCAACTGGAGACGGGGGCTAGACTGAAGGAACAGCTACTACTCAGTTCTGGGCTTGTGGCCAGATAGCCACACTTTTTCAAGAAAAACCAGAAAGCAGGGACTTTACGTGAAATCTCTGGTTCTTAAATGTTGGCAATTTTAAATGTAAAATACATCTGCAAGCAGGTCTACAGTGTACAACTCTGCCTAAACTAGGTTACAATTGAAATCTGGAGACTTGGATTGCAGTCTTAACTTCTGCACCTCAATGTTTGAGTGATCATTTCATCTTTCAGAATGTTAGCTTCTCCTTTATGAAGAATTACCATAGATAATACCTGAAAAATTGTTACAATCAGTATATACTCACACTTACTCTACTACCAGAAAAAGCAAATACACACTGCTCACACATAATCAGTAATGCTTGCAAAAAAAATTTATGTGTGTCCTGAACACGCAAAACAATTTTTTATCATGTACAGGAAAAAACATGATGTCACTAAAAAATCAGAAATTATGAAGTTAGACAGACCTAGGTCTGAATCCTGGCTGTCTGACCTTAAGCTCTGAGCTCTACCCAGTTTCCTCATCTCTAAATACAGACCACATCTTACAAAACCAATGAGATACTACCGGTAATTAACATTAGTATAGTATCTGCTAGTACTATAACAGTAACTCATTAACGTTAACCTCTTCCCTTCCAACAAGTGATTATAGATGAAAGCCACTTAGGACTGCTGTACAAAATGACGATGACAGTACTTCACTTTTTAAAAAATGCTTTTTAGAAGTAAGAATACTTTCCTACTTTATAAATCCATCATGTCTAATATGTGCTAGGTACACAATGGGAGACTACTCATCATCAATTTTCAGGAAGAACTGATTTTTACCAACCAAAGCAGCCCCAATGCACAAAGTCCCAACTCGGGCTCTGGCTTTTAGCATCCATGAAGCAGCTTTCCAACAGAATGAAACATATCACTAGAAGAGGATTAATGCTCAGGAAGGCTGCCAGGGTGGGTGGGTGGGTGGGATGGCCGGTTGGTTGGTTGGTTGGTTTTAGAAGGAGTTACAGCCCTGAATAAATGACACCTGCGGTCAAATTATGATGAGGAAATGGAATAAGCCAAAATTCAGAACTCAGGCACTCTCAGACTGAAGAAGGCTCAAAAGAAGAAGTAGGTGAAAATAAGAGCACTTGTGCCTTAATCATTTTTAGTGATTAAGAAATATAAGCTTTTTTTAAAAAAAAAGTATGTATGAAAATAAGGATCTGCAATATCATCAGTAAATAAAAAGGAGACATACTATACAAAATGCAAGCCAATAAAGTTTTCTAGGCTAAATTAAGTTTAAAAGCACAATACTTTGGAAACAAATTCTTGTTAAAGGGAAGACATTTTCTGGATTGAGCTGGCTCCTTTCAGAAGCTAAGGACCTCTCTTTCCCAAATTAATTTGTTTTAAAACTTCAAAGCCATACACCACATTAGTTAAACAGACATCAATATAACTTGTATGATTAGGCTATAAACAAGGTAATATGTTATATTTATTTGGCTATTTTCAAAAGCTTACCTCTTTTACTTTAAGCTTCTGATATATCAAGCATCTCAGGACTGTTGCCACTTTAAAAGTCATATGTTATTCTATCTTAAATGCACATATTTCCAACAGTACATGAAAAACACCCATGTGACACTATCCAGAAAATATATTTAGCTCATGGGTAATCTGTTTTTCTTTGAAGAATGCATAAAAGTCACACAATAGAGGACTGACATATTCCAAATAAGATAAAATACCAGAATTAGTGGACTGCACTTACGAAACAAATTTTCCTACTTCCACTTGCAGTATTGGATCTCGTAGATGCACTTCTAAAAGCAAATCTTCAGCTTGAGCTCCCTCTCCTGTTTTTACAGGGTGGGGATTAAAGATTCTTAGGTATCCCGAAAAGCTACCCACGATTATTTTATCTGTAGAGAGATTTTTTTTAAAAAAGATACAGAAGAATCAAACATTAGCAACAAAATTTCTTTGTAAATAAGCTTTCCAGTGTTTAAAAGAGAAAACTAAAAATTAAAAGAATCCAGTCTTGCTTCATATACAAAGATCATTCTACCAACAGAAGATGTAATTAAACTAAACTTATTGAAATAACTATCTTTTTAATAGTTTTACAGCACCAATCTAAAAAAGTACTACCATATTACATTTTTTCCTAAGTTTTGATTTGGTATCAACAATTATAATTTAACTCAGTTAAAGCAAGCTGTTTTATCAAAGGACTAACATAAGGTCCTAAACTGATGTCATCATAGAGTATCAATTCTACAGCTGGTTTTGGTGGTCAAAAACACTGTATTAAAAAGGATTCTGAGGCTTCACTAGATAGAGTGTCCTGATTAACAAGTCTAGTCTTAGGTACAAGAGGGAGAATTGGTAGGATAGATATTGTGGGTTGAACAATGACCCTCAAAATGTTATATTGAAAGACTGACCTCCATACCTGTGCTGTATTTGGACATAGATCTTTGCAGATATAAGCAAGTTAAGGTGAGGTCACACTCAAGTAAGGTGTGTAAAAGGACTCAATTAGTATCCTTATAAAAAAAAAAAAAACAAAGACAGAGGAAGAGAATGCCACGTGAAGACACAGAAACACACAGGGAAGTGAACATGTGACAACAGAGGCAGAGATAAGAGTGATAAGTATACAAGCCAAAGAATGCCAGCTGCCACCAAGAGCTAAAAGTGGCAAAGAAGGATCCCAGAGGCTTCACGTTGCCTTGCCAACCACTCCGTTTGGGTCTGACAGACTCCAGAACTGTGCAAGAATAAATTTCTGTTGTTTTAAGTCACAACTTGTGGTTCTTTGTTATAGCAATCCTAAGAAACTAATATGTTGCCTATCAGTTTTAAAATCACTAGATTAGTATAATACATTAACTTTTTTCCATCTACTGAAAAAAAAATAATTCTATTTCCTTATTGTGCACCAGGCAATAGACTAAGCAGCTTATATGTACAAATTCATTAAATCTTCAGAATAACTATGAGAGAGGTGCAATGCTGGAAATTTCAATCCTGATTAAACACACATGTCATTAGGGATCTGGTGCTAAATGAAATAATGGCTGCGCCCTGCACGTCACCAAGGTCTCTGGAGCCTTGCTGATTGCTAGTCACCATAAAGATTGGCCAGTTCAACTTTTCCTTCCTTTGCGGGGAACTATGTCACTCTCCAATTTCTCATTACTTATATTTGTTGTTTTCTATCACTTGGGGCCAGGGGGTGGGGTGGGGGTAGGGGGCACCAGAGAACAAACTACAGGCACCAAATCCTATAGGGATATTTGGTAATTGGTTCTTAAGGTGAATTGGGTCACAACCCTCTCTCACTCTCTCGCTCTCTTTCTCCAGTTTATATGTAAATAAACTTTCATTAAATTTGTTGTTATTTCTCAGTAGTCAAGTTCACATGGTGAGAATTTTTAATTCCTATTATCAAAATGTGTATACTATATGAATATAAAATAGAAAACAGGACTATTAGAGTAACTCAATCTCAGGTAATAATCTCTGACAGATTTCAAGCTATGATTAATATGAGGTTCCCAGAAATAAAATTAATAGGCAACTCATTAAGATCTTCCCCCCCCTTCCACTCCCCAAGGAGTGGTTTTGCTGAGTAGTATTCAATTATAAAAATATACTATAATGTGTTTATCATTTAACACCTTTTTGGAAGTCTATAAGCAAAATTTCTCAGGCCTCTGAGGTTGAGGGAAGGGAGAGGGACAAAGGGGCAGGGGGAACAATAAAAGTTTCCAATTTAAAACAATTAAAAAAAATCGCACTACCTCTTAAGGTAAGTAGTACTGTCTTAAAAAAAAATAAAGTCTGTATCTTGAGTTAACAAAATCAGGAAATCCTGATTAAATATATGGTATCCGATTTCAACTAGGATCTTGAGGTTACCGAGGTATCCTGCTTCTATGGATCAAGTGTCAGCTTCATCTAAAACAGTTTCAAGGTGCCCACTATCATCCTTTCACTCTCTGATTACCTCAAAGAAAGTAGGGGTCAACTGACATTACTGTCTCAACTTCCTGTGTGACCTGCACCTTTTCTCCATCCATATCCATTCTAAATTTCTTGCCTCTGTCACAAGTTCTCAGGCCTCTTTAATTCCATCTCATTCCATCTGAGCACCTGATCTCATCTCTCACTATCTTTTTTGGATCCTGCTCTATCAACTATGTCCTCTGTGCTACACACTGAATTTTTACTACTTCTCTTTACCCTACATTATCCTCAGTCATACTCCTTTCTTTCCTTCACAGCTAAGTTTCTTTAAAGGTCTATAAACACCCAGTCTTCCCACTGCCCACTCCTTAGTGACTGCAAATCTAGATTTAGTTATCATTATGCCCAATCAGCCACCCTCACCAAGAACAATAATGAACCATTTGCTGCTAAATGGCATGGAAACTTTTTAGTCTTTATGTCACCAAAACTTGCCTCCCAAGTAGTAACCTAACTGGTTCTCCTGATTCTGCCTGCCCTTCTTAGAATCTATTACTAACTGCTCTTCCGAAATCTCCCCCCTTTAATGCTCATATTCTCCAAGTTATTATTCTGAGGTTCCTTCCCTCTTTTTAAATTCACTGTCTACCACTGAGCATCTTCACACATTTTCAGGGCTTCAAATACAACCATGACATTGCTCACTCCCAAATCTCTACCACTACTCTGTCTACTAGACATTTCTGCCTCAACATGGCACATCGCAAACTGTTCTCATTAGCCTATTACTCCAGAACATTAACCACAATAATTCCTAAACTTCAGTTTGCCACCATTAGACTGTGGAGCTGGGTCAAAAATGCCTGCAATCCACCTACCATAGAGAATAAGATGTACAACATCTTCTACAATTGGGATAGAAAATCCTCATATATAATAACCAAGCTTGTGATATTATGATGCAGGTGATCCAGACTTTGAGAAATAATGATCAGTGTTTTCCTTCCTTCTGTGTGGGACACACACCTATGGAAAAACTTCTGTAGAGCTTTCTTGGGAAAACAGAGGAAGTTGCTCATAACCAGAAATGAATTGGGGGGAAGCAATATCTCATCATACTGGCAACCCCCAATGGCACCCCAGTGAGGAATTCTAATGGACATGATGAGTGAACAGTGTGCTACTCTATAAATCAGTACATATAGTTTCTAGCAAGTTGAGATTTAGATACTTTGGGCAGAAGTGGGTTTGAAATTTTTGTCTAGTAGCATAAGTCTTCTACGTTGCCAAATAATAGGGAAAGCCTAAGTTTTAACAAACAATTGGGAAAAAGCAAGGTTGATAATCTTTCAGGAATGTCTCAAGGATATCCTCAGAATAGAAGGCCTTCCCATCTCCTGTTGGTGGAGAGGAAGGCCCAGATTTTTGTTAGAAATAATTTAGTAGGTGCAGAGTACAGTTTAGTCTCTCCCACTCGTCTTTGCCAAAATGATTTTCTTTTATTTGGTCCCCCAGATTCTAGTGTTTTCAAAATAAGCAAGAGAAGTAAAACAAAGAGAAATATAAGGGAACATGACTATATATCATTAAAACCAAATACAAATTTCAAATAACAATGATAAAGAGCTAAAATGTTCTCAAGACCGATTTTAAAGATTTGGAGATGCAAAGAGGAGCAAGTAATATAAGAATAAGACAGAATGTTGTTTCTATGTCATAAAATGAAAATGAAAGCAATGATTTAACAATTGTTTTCTATCAATAAATAGCGTTAGCATAATTTCTCTTTCTGGTATGAATGACTTCAAATTTCATCTTTAAAGAATATAATTCTTCCTGTAAATGATTTCTAAAAAAGAAAATTTTTCAAAATTCAAAATATTTTACTAGCCTTACCCGCCCCCCCACCATGAAACTTAATTTTGCAAAAAATTAAACTATACCTTACATATTTTTTTCTGAATTCTAACAAATAATATGCCAGGATCAACACAAGGCAGCAAAACACAAACAACAAAATAAAAAATACATATTTACCAGCCTATTACCTATATTTTACTTACAAGGAAAATTACCTTCAAAATTAGGGCATAATTATGACAGTTCACTTAAGTTCTATGAAGTACACATTTTTAAAGGTTGCCATTTTACTTCATCTCTATAAAGCGTTGCTCCAAGACCCAAGTTGCTTACCTAGTCCATCTCCAGTATTGTCAACATCAGCCAAACACAAACAACCTTGATCAAATTCTTCTTTTTCTCCCAAAACAGTAGACCACCAATCACGGGCTTTAAATAAAGACATTTTGGCTCACTCTAAAAAGAAAGCATTTATTTATAGTAAAAATTCAATTCACACCCAAAAATCCACCCCACGCCATGAATTATAAATAAGACATAGCAAGTCCAACTTAGACCACTTAGAAAAATACTTCTGCAAGTAACATTTTTTTTAATCCTGTGGATATAGGTGAAACCAAATTCCAAATGGCTGGAAGCAATGTTTTGTAATGCCATTGGAAAGTCAGGCCAAGAAATTCTACATTTGTATGTTAGTCCAGTTCTCTCTTCTGGTATATTTAGTAGACAACTGCACAAAGTAACCAAACAGCATAGAGATCAAGACTCAAACTTTACCAGTACAAGTTTGCACGTAATTCCTTATTTATCAAAATGCCTAAATTCCCTTCAGTTTGGTCACTGGAAAGATCACAGCATCTCCTGTTAAAATGAGTTATTGAAAGGCGCAAAAGAGATCAAATTCATCAAACGACTAAAACCGCAACTGACATAAGTTTTCAAAAAGGATTTATTCCCTTTCTCTATTCTAATCATAGAAAAATAAGATGGAAGAGGAAAAATCACACCAAAATAGAACCAGGGAAACTGGATCATAAGTACACTTACACTACAACCATCTGTAGGTCCTCAGGCAACCCACACGGTCTCACTGTGCTTTGATTCTTCAACCAGAATGAGAACACTATACCAGCCTCACCTACCACTGAGTTACTGTCATGGTGAAAGTGGAAGTGCATTGAACCTTCTGAATCACAGCACCAGCATCACAAGCTCTGGGATTCTGGGAAAATTCAATTTTGTAACATAAATGAGGCTTTCCTCCATGCTACATTTATTTAAATGTCAGGAAATTCTCCTTATTCACATAAGTTATGTTCTCTAAAGTCACACCAAACACTGCATTAGTAAGTACTAAACCATTGCTCATAGGGAAATACAGGATTAGATTTCTATGAGCCCCTGATCACATTTTTATTAACCAATCAATGAAAAACTCTGCTTTTTTACATATTTCTGGTTAAATTCATTTTTCTTAATATAGCTTTGATTCATTTGCACTTGACTCAATAGCCAATAGTGGTGTAATTCATATTTGAAAAGATTATCTAATTCATGTATTTTCTTCATAGGATATGTCACACCCTTCTTGCACTTAGGGACATTAGACACCACTTCCACATTTTATCTAGGGGCCATTTTAAACAGCAAAACCCCCCCTAAAAAAAATTTTTTTAAAGGCACTGAAAAACATAGCACTAAATAGACCATGGAAAGGAAAGTTGTTCATGGTATGAGCATTAAAACAAGAAGGCAGAGAGAGTCACTGTGTTAGACATCAATTGGCAACATGTGCATCAAACACCACTCTGCACTCAAAAATACTCTGCGAGGAATATGCACATATGAAGGAAGATTATGGAAGTAAGTGGCTAAAACCCTAAAGATATTCATATTTGGAGCTTCACCCTCTCCCGGTCATGCTAGTGCTGCCTCAAATTTTGGAAAGTAGGAATCGGGCTTTCTAGTCCAAGAAAAATGACAAATGCAGTAGACTTAAAAGGATTTGCTTTTAAAGACAGTATTACAAGGGATCAGTATAGGAATTTTCAATAAAAGACACAAAAAACAAAAGAGTACAGGAAAGGGAGTCCGATAGAACTGGGGTCCCTAGCTGACCCCATACATCAACAATATGATTGTAGAGAAGTCCCTCATCCTCCAGTCTTCCAATTGTTCTGGAGGCCTGAGAGAGTAAAGTGACCTAACATTTGTAACTGCTTAGCCCAATGTCCAACCCATAGGACACACTCACTAAATGTCAGATAAATATCAGTAGTGGCCAAGTGGCAGTAATAGTAACAGTAATGGTAATGGTGGAAAGTGTTCTGACCAGGATAATATTGCAAATGCTAATTTGACCTCTAGACTGAAGCTTTAAATGGGACATTCAAAAAGACTGACAGTAATCTTTTATTGAACTACTGTTAATCGGCAAAGATGTTTTTTAATACCCTCTGTGTTTCAGTATTTTTTTTAATATCTGAAAGTCTTTATTCTGAGGGATAAGACTATTAAATACATGAAAGGTGTAAAACTTTTGAAATGACTGTATACTATTGATACTAGCTTCTTTTCCCTTCAATGAATATTTCCACCAAGAAGTTGTACCAAAAACTTAAATGTGTAGCTTTAATTTTAGAATAATTGCACAAAATGAAAAAATTCCATCAATAAAAAGAGCTTTAAATTGTTATTTAAAAGTTTCTTTTTTAATTATTCTAAATAATGGCTAAGTCAAAGAAAATATGAGCCATTTTTCTCTTTATGTATTTCTAACAAGTTAGAAAATCTCTTCCTCTCTGAATGCTGGCAGAGGCTAGTTAAGTCCCAGTTTTCCCTCCAGTATCTTCAAGGTGTGTTTGTGTGTGTGTAAGATGTATGCATGTGTGAGATATGTTTTTATTTTGAAGTACAGGTGAGATGGCAAATAAGAAAAAGAAAACTGAGTTTCTTAGGCAATTGGAGTCACTTGCAAGACTTGATTGGGGAAAGGGTATGGTGATAAAATCAGTTCAATCCGTCTAAACTGCTGTGGTCTGCAAAGTATAAAGAGAAGGAAATGCAATAATCCTATTGAAGAAGGAATTAGGGAGTATTAGTACTCGCACCCTACTTCAGACATTGGCTGAGAACTGCTTGACTATTTACTCACAGGACCTGTTGAAGCGCCACTGGAGGATATGGGCACCACGTGACATTCCTGGATGGAATCTTTAAAAATTCTTATCACCCTTTCTCAAAAATGTTCACAGGATCTTACGCACATTGTGCTGGTAGTTGTGTTTGATCTTGTTTTGATTTGTTTTTAATGCAAACACCCCTCCTAAGAAACCGATAGCTCTATATCCCAAAACCATTACATGGCACCAATCTCACCCACAAAATAAAACACAGAAAAGGAATTCATGCACCAGCTGTTTAGTTCCAACCTATTTTCTTACCTGATGCTGGATTTGGTGAATCCTGCCACACCTTTATTCGAACTCTCTTTTCACAGATGTCCTTTCAAGAGCGCCTGCCAGGGTCCCAGGGCTGAAGCAACAAGGACAAGAAGGAAAGGTGCAGAAAAAAAGCAACCCCCAGCTTCAGAGCCCCACTCTTCTCCTGCTCCAATTTGTACCAAGTCCCAGGCAAAGACAGAGCCTCACCAGGTAGTACAACCGGCTCCACGGAGTTGGAGCGACCCCCCCAAGAAGGTCCTCAGCATCGCTCCTCTGTCACCCCCCGCGACAAGCAGGAGAAACCGCATCGATCCGTCGGAAGAGGCCAAACAATCTAGAACGACGGTAAGTCCCACTGAGCACAAAAAGGAGGAAATGATGAAGGAGGCAGTGAGTAGAATGTAGCAGAAAAGGGATAGCAGCGGCGGAAGGGACACCTCCCCACTCCAGCCTAACTCCAAGCCATCTTCGCCCTGTTGTCATAGCACTTTACAACGAACGCTACTGCGCAAGTCACACCCCGCGCCGTGACGCCTTCTGGGGCTTGTAGTCCAGAGTGGTTGAGTTGGCTGACAGACGGAAAAACGTTTTCTGAGTGGGCCGCGGGTGAAATCAAATTTCTGCTGGACAGAGCGGTAACGAATCGTTGATTCGTCCTTATTAGCAAAGAGAGAAAGTAACACAATTCCCTTTTCTGTCTCTAGACAGTTCCTCGCACCCCATTAGCTGAGAAGACCCGCGCACCCCTGGCGCCGACTCAGGACACGCCCCTCGCTGCACGTGAGTGGGCCTTTTCGCGGGAGTGGGGCGGGACTTGTGCGTTTCTAGACCCGGAGCTCAGTGGCCTTCTGCGGTCAAAGCAACCACTTTTTCTGCCTCGCGGGCGCACTGCACTAGGGGTGAGCGCCAGCCTCTGCCCCCTTGTAGCGGAATAGGGGGCAGTTTTACTTGGTGAAACCTAAGTAACAGGCAGAACCTGAGCTACGCGGGACTCGGTACAATTCCTTCAACTTCCCACCTGAACTAGAAAGGACTGGAACATGTATCAAATGAGTTCATTTGTAGAGGTTTTTGAAATTTCACATTCACCCCTATTGTTTTGTTATGATCTATTGTGTGTCACACCCCTTGAAATAACTAGTCTGTATTGTCACATTTAAACAATTATCATTTTTTTTCTTTAAAATATTTTATTATAAAAGTGTTACAATTTAAAATAAGTTAATAAAATACTCCTAATCCTACCACCCTAAAACAATGATAGATTTGGGTTTTCTAATATTCGATCTTCCAGTCTGCAATTGTTGATTTTTTAGATTTTTTATCATCTGTATATATTCTGTTATTCCACCTTTTTACTTTTATGTCAGTATTAATATGGATTTATGATAATTAATGATTGTATAACATTCCCTTAGAATATGGTCTATATTTATTTAATCATCCCCCAAATATTAGATTTCTAATTTATAAATAACTACTGTAATAAAAATCTTTGTGCAGAGTTTTTTTTCTTGTAATTTATCCTAAAAGGTGAGAATATGAGGTGAAACTATATCAATACCTTCATTCCAAAATGTATAAATGTAATAATTTGTGGAATAATCATTGAAGATTAAAATGTTCTCATTTAACAAGTATGAAATAGTACATAAGTAACACATTAGTTTGCATGTCTTTGATGAATGAGATTGCATATTCTTCCATATGAGCTTATGTTAAGACTTAAGAAAAACAAAATAAAAAATGTTAGTAAGGAAAGTCCTCTGGGTTACTAGGAAGTATAGGGGACAACACTGTTTATTCCTTTGTTTCACATGCCCCAGAGCCTAGCACTTCCTTGAGGTCTCATAATAACTGCTTTATAACAAACCACTAGCATGACATAATGAGCATTTTACTATCTCTCATGGTTTCTGTATATTAGGAATTCCCGAAGGCCTTAATTTAGCATTCCTTTTCAAGCTTTCTCATGTGATGTCAGTCAGATAGACTGGGGCAGACAAGGAATGGGAGGCGGTCAGTCAGCTGGAGTATCTCTGTTCTCAGGGCCAGTCCAAGTGCTCTCTCCTTACAAGTTAGTTAAGCTTGCTCACTGCATGCCAGCTGAACAGTTTATATTGCCTCTGAAGACTTCAGAAGGTAATACTCAAAAAGAACCAGGGGGAAGTCCTGTGAACTTTGCTGACCTCTCGTGAGAAAGTATGCAGTATCACTTACCCTACTTTCTACTAATTACAGGCAAATCCCATTAACTTTTGCTCATTTAAAGGCATGTGGCATAGACAGCCCCCACCTCCGCCCCCACCTCTCCATCAGGACCAGCATCAAGGTCACACTGTAGAGCAAGTAGGATGGCAGTTATTACTGCAGCCATCTTGGAAAATACAACTATCTGCCACAATAACAAAAGTCACAAGAGACAAGCTTATAAAACAGTCAAGTTATAAGTTGTAGTAGGATCCTTCCAGTGACCCTGATATTCCGATCGCACCAAAACATCTGCTCATCGTCAACATCTGGCATGAAATGGGCTTAAGAATGTTGCTGGGTGAGCATGAAATCAGAATACAGGGACTTGGCAAGTCTTAGAGCTACTTCCTTTAAGAAGAGGCCAAGTCTGGTGAATTTCACCCCTCTCCAAAGAGTGTGTATTTCTAGTATGGGTCTCTAATGGATAACGCTTGAGAACGCAATCCCAGTGGCTTTTCCTTGTTTCTCCTTTTCTAGATTCTACAGGCTAGCTTCCTTCTGTAACAACTTCATTACAGCTTTTGCTTCTGATCCCATCTTCCAGAAACTATATCCTCCTTTTTGACTGGATTTGGAAGTGCTCACGGGTTCCCACGGTGGCTTCCGCGGCGCCTCGGCTCCGGACAGCCGGCAGGGGGCGGGCTCCGGCACCGATTGGCCTGGCAGCTGGGTCCGGGCCTTTCGGAGGCCAACTCCCGCAGCGCCGCGTTGAGGCTACCGGATCGGCCTATCAGGAGGCGGAGGCCGGGCAGTGTCGGCTGGAACCCCGACTTCGGCGCAGGCGGTGCGCCGGCGGCGGCGGAAGAGGGCGCTGTGCGGCCGGCTAGGAACGGAGCGGCGCGGCACGTCGCGGCGGGGAGGAAGTGCGGTCTCCGCCGCCGCCGCCGCCCTAGCCGCCCCAGCCGCGCGGGCCGCGATGTCGTCCCGGACGCGGCGCGAAGACGAGGGGGCCGGGGGCGCGCGGCGGCCTCGGGAGCCGCCCCAGCAGGAGCTGCTGCGGCGTCGGGAGCAGAAGCGGCGGCGGCACGACGCGCAGCAGCTGCAGCAGCTCAAGCACCTGGAGTCCTTGTGAGTCCCCGCCCCGGCGCCCCGATCTTCCGCGAGAACGGGGTGAGGCGGCCGCGCGGTCGCCCGGGCGCCGTGTGCGCACATCAGGGGTGTCCCCGATACCCCCAATGCAGGGGGCGTCGGGCAGGGACCTCCAGCCGAGCCCAGCGCTTGGGAGAGGCCGGAGCCCCGGGGCGGCCGGGCTCAGCGCGAGGCCGCCGGAGGCTCCGCCCGGGGCTCCAGCTGGCCGCGAGGTCCGTGTTGGGCGCCCAGTTAGGATGTGGGGGGTCGAATACGTGCGAAGTTGAGCTGAGCGCCTGGGTCCCTTTCCGGGGGTTTTCACTTTTTTCATTCGAAGGGCCCCCAGTGAACTGGACCCGTCAAAGTCCCGTTCTTTTCATCCTCTTCTGTTGAGAAAGGGAGAGAAAAGCAAGGTCCTATTAGTGTGCTGAGGAAAGGCAAAAAGGCTGACCCTAAATATTGGAAAGGTGGCTGTTCGGTGGAGGAGAGTGCAGACTGCAACAGTATAAAGGTGGGAACTACAAAAAGACCAGTTTGCTCTATAGTGAGAAGAATTAAAACCAGAGTCCTAGATTCTTGTTGCTCAGTTTGACCTGACAGGAGGCAGTGCTCCTCTGCTGCAGAGGGAGAAGGGTAGGTTGTAAAGGAGAATTAAACATCGGTGGGAGTTAGGATTAATGACATTTCAGTTCTTTCTCAAGATTCTGCCCTGCTGTATGTAGCTTTAGAGATCAAATTTATTGTCTTCCGAGTTATTCAAGAAATCGTTTCTATTTCAGATACTTCTCGTTACCTATGAAAAGACCGAGGAAAAGGTCCTGAAAGGGTTCATACCCTTTGTAATCTTCTGGGAGCTTTGACACAACATAACACCTTTGTGAGAGCGTGGTCTGCAGATTTCACTCTGGCCCTGGAGCTGAATTTCAACCTCAGTAGGGCAGCGGTTGCAGGATTCAGGCCCTGCAGTGCAGGCATCCGCTGCCCAGCCTCTTCAGCACACTCAGTGGCCCTCTTACTAAGCAGATGTTCAAAACTCCTTCTCTAAAATAAGCTCAGTCAGGACTCTTCCGGGCCCAGTCCTCAGTTTCTTTAACTGTAGGGTGCCAGGCAATGGTTAATATTATACATTCATTTCATAACTCACAGACATCAGAGAGATTATAACCTCCTTTTGCAGATAAGGAAATGTAGCCTCAAGGGTTACGTTCTCTGATCAAGGGTACATCATCCATGTACTAGTAAAAGTAAAGAGGAGCCCACGTCCCTGGTCCCCAGCTTTAAAACTTTCTGGATTATTGACATTTTTGGTTTGGGTAGTGGAGAGACTGGTTTGCTTCTAAATAAAATTTACATCTCCAAAGCAATATTTTCACATAAATTAAACATTAAATACTAAGAGACTCCATAATTTCAAACATTAGTGGTTCACACTTCAGTCACCCCACATATTTCCTGCACCGCTCCCTCCAACAAAGGCTTCAGTAGGAAACTTTTAGCTTTTTCTTCTGGGATTTAACTACTTATTTCTAAATTATATGTGGGACTTTTTTTTTAAATATGAGCAATAGGAATTACCTATTAACCTCATGTAATAGATGAGGTCTCTGTCTTTACCCTGCTTATCTCTGTCTTTCCCGCACAGTCCCATTATGATTTTTGTTAAAGCAATAGTATTAACCTTATTATTCCAGATTTCACACTGAGACTCAACTATTTCAGCCAGTACTCACCTGAGCTCTGCTAATGCTCCCATACATATGGGCCCCCTCCAGTTAAGTTTCACTAGGGACTAATCCTGCGGTCTCTTTCCAGGTGAGGGCTGTGGGGAAGGAGAATTCCTGTGTTTTTCCCCACTCAGTATTCATACTCCCAACTCCCACTTTTCAAAGATTATAACTTCCTTAACAGAATTCCGTTACTTTCCTGTACTTTCCATTATCTCCCCAAACTTGTCTTGAAACTGTTCATTGCTGTTATCTCTTCTCACAATTTCTTTGTGGCTTTTTACCTTTTTTTATTCCTTTGCTGTCATTTTAAGACTGGGAAAGAAAGACTGTTAGGTAAGTTGGTCAGTGCCATACCAGTTTTTTAGAGATTGAATTCAAATTCTTTAACCCCTTATTATGCCCTCCTTGTTTCTTACATACCTCACCTATGTCTCCTTTGTTTCTGGTTCCAGGCCCTTGAAGGCATCTGAGTTTTCCATCATGCGCTAGCCCATGTGCCCGCTCCCTGCCGCTCCACTCCTCCTGGGCTGCCAGGCTAACAGAATGAAGAGCCTGTGTCTATGTGGCAGTTTGCGCTCTACTTTCCAGACCCAGGAGTTAGCTGCAGGAATAATAGAAATGGCACATGCTTACATGAAGGACTCTGCCAAAAGAAATCTTAACCCCAGCACTCAAAAACAAAGTATTTTTAAGTACTGGGCAAAATAATGATTTCTTACCCCATTCCCATTGGGAGGACATTTTTCCTGTATCTTAATTGAGTCTTCATACTGCTCAGAGCAACTTTTTACAATCTGAATGGTATAAAAGCAAGGCTTCATAATTGTACAAAATAGTGGGCCTCCACCAACTTTTTTTGTAATTGCAAAGATAAATACAGACTTGTTGACATTAGTCATAACACAGAAGACAAACTGCACATAAATATACTCCCATTTCCAAATCTGTGATGTTTAGTAGCTAAATATTAATTTCTTTAAATTTTGAGAATTACATTTCTTAATATTCCTAAATTAATGAATTATTAAGCCCTAGGAAAATCATTAACCCTTTCCTTTAAACTTGCAAAAATAGTTGTAACTTGTTAGGAATTACTAGGAATGCCATTGCTAATAATAGATTTCAAAATGTGTAGTTCCATCACATTCCTTTTCATCTTGGCAACAACAATTACATATTTTTCAGGAACTTGAATCTCAGTTTGATTGTCCATATGTTGTTTGTACAACTCTTGTGGCTCAAAGGAAATATTATTGGATTATTGGATTTACAGATTGTACTGTTAGGCACCCATAATTTTATTAATGACTGGCTGCAAATGGACTTTATTAGCCTCCTGACTCATACACATTTCTGCTATTCTTGCTGAGATACACCAAGGCCTATAACATGCCACAGGTTTCCACTGGTTATTTTAAGTATTTACTTTGGAAATATACCTAACAAGCTAATCTGTTAGTCCCCAGTTGTTTACTATGTAGTCTTCAAGGAGTAAGTCCTTCCCTGTCCCTTTAGAGTGACTCTGAATTAGTGATGGTGAGAATGAGAGCAGAGAAACGTCTATCAGTATCCTTATTTGGAAGAGTCCAGAGATGAAGGCAAAAGGAAGTCTTTCTTACTGTAGCAAATCCTGGCATTTCTCATCCATCATTCACTGTAAAGGGAGAAAAAAAAAAGCTTTTTCTTCTCTGGAGTCAAACTACACTAACAGTACTACTTTGTTCTCCAACTGTGTGGGGGTTTTCCTACACCAAGCAGTTGTATTCTTAGAGGACATCAAGTAGAGATCTTGCCAGTTTAACTCAGCTTGATACTGTATACCTGGAAATAGCATCAGAATGCACAGGTTGGTGGGTGAGTATCACAGGAGTTACACACACACACACACACACACACACACACACACACACACAGAGTCTTGATGCCAATCTCAAGTCCGGGTTACCTTTGTTTTTGACCAACTGTCTACAAATTGGAACCCCCTCACCATGTTTTATTAATTTAGTAGAGTAGCTCAAAGAACTCAGAGAATACTCTTTTCTTACTAGATTATAGGCTAATTATAAAAGATTTTTATAATCTCAGAAACAGCCAGGTAAACAAGGTATCTGGGGAGGGGCACAGAGTCCCCACACCCTCTCTAGTTGTGCCACAGCTCCATGTGTTCATGGTTTCCGGCGGTTTCATTACATAGCCATTGGTGACTAGCTCAACCTCCTGGCGGAGGGGAGCAGCTCGTGACTGTAAAGCCGAAGATGTGTAAAAAGATGTAAAGGCCGGCCTGGGTTGGCAGGACCTCTCTGTTGGTCCAGATGTTGGCCCCTGTAATCTGAGGGCTCCAGTGTTGAACTGCCTCAAGAGGATGCCAGAGTATCACCTCCCTTCAACAAAAGAGGCAGAAGCTGCTTTTCACAAATGTACTGTGAAATACTGACCCAGTGTGAAACTAAGACTCAGGTTAAGTTCTTGCACAAAGTACCTAGCAGTGAGATTGAATCATAATTCAAATCAAAACTTTTTGTTGGCCTTCAAAGCCCAGACACACTGATTTGGAAATGGGAAATGTTCTGGCAGGAATTTGGGATCTTCCAAACTGGACTTTATCTGGACAGTTATATAAAAAGTGTTAAATAACAAAACTAACACCATTTACTAACAAGTTTAAGGTCCATTATTCAAGGGAAGACAGTCCATGGCTTGGGGGACTACCGTGCCTTAAGCAGTGGAGCACTCCCCGCAAGGGATTTGGGGCAAGAGTCTGCTTTATAAACTATTAGAAGAGGCAACTTGGAAACAGGGCTTGATTGGCCAGGAGGATTTCCTTATTAGGCTATGGGTCCTATTTTCTAGGGGTGGTAAAAAGCTAGCTAAAGCTGAGTTGGAGGATGGTGATCAGTGTTAGGTTTCCTTGACAGGGAGGTGTTTCCCTTTAAAACAGACTGACGTACCTGTAGGTTTGTGACTTGGAACAGGAAATTGTGGCAGCCTCCTTTGCATGGGTCCCAGTATATAAGTTACCTTTATCAAGAGTGAAATGAGCATTTCTGAGAGCAGTTTTTATGTTTTTCTAGATTTAATTAGGATATTTATGCCTTTAGTTCTTTCTGGTACGTAGCATTTTGCATGGTATAAACATTGCTGACTGGATGTTTATGCAAGGAGTTGTTTTTAAATTGAACCTCATTATCACCTGAGAATTAAATTTAATTTGGCCTCTTGAACCTCTTCCTTTTTGGTAGAAGAAAACAAGTTAGTGAGAGCTAGAGTAGGATTTAATTCTTCAAACAATTACAGAAATAACATGGAACTTTTAAAATAAAAATGCAGCATTTGTTATTCTATAGCAGAAATGAGTTCTTAATAGCATAGTTTGATCCCTTTGTCCTTAATTGCACATTACCTTTGTTTTTTTTTTTTTTGGTTTTCTTCAGAGAGATATTAAGCTGAGCTTATACCAGGTTAATTGGTGTAAAGAAGATAATATTGGTTTTATTTTTCTTATGTAACTAAAAAGCATTGTTTCAGGTTATATATTTACATGTACATAAATGTAAGTGAAAGAAATGTAAGTAAAAAATAAAACTCCCTCCTTTGTACCCTTCCAGAAGAATTCTGTTCATGGAAAGGCATGTCTCTGTGTATTTAAATGTGTATAATTTCCTTTATCACATATATACTAATAAAAGAAACCACTGTTTTGTACTATACTGCTTTTTTGAAATTTAAACTGTCTTGGAGATTGCCGTACATTAGTTTGAGGATAATCAATATATATTTGACTACTAGATAAATGACTTATTATTTTAACATTCATGTTTTTCTGCTGTTAAAAGTAAGACATTTCACTGTATAGAATTCAGAAAAAACATCTCTGTTCTCAACATCTGGGTAGCATATCTCAAGTTATTTGAGTCAAGACACAATTTCAAACTAACCACCGTGACCATGTGCCCTCTCTCAGGACAGTTCCCAATAGATGCATTGAAGACACATAAGATGGTCATTTGTTCTGCTTTTTTCACTGTTATTGGGGGTAGAGGACTAGACATTCATATTTAAGTCCACATACCTGTGATTGACTAACTTAACACAGTAGCCATAGTGTGTCAACACTTAAAAATGAGCATGATTACACCTACCAGGAATATGTCAACGTTTTATGTCAGTTATATCCCAAAATAATTTTTTAAATGAACAAGAGCATTTGGTGGTGATTTTTCCAGATTTGCAGTCCAGAGGTCTGAGGGCTGTTAGTGAAAGGGAAAGTAAGTTCCACATGGTCCTTCTTTGTACTTAATCCAACAGCATTCTTCACTGAATAGCAGTGTCATCCCAGATTTGTGCAGGGGTCCTGTACCCCAAGTACATCAAGATCAGTACAGGTATAGAGGATGGTTACACAGCTTAGCAGCAGAGGGCTTCCTTTTGCAGGTGGGGCACATGGAGAGGATCCTGAGCTGAGCAATGTAGGGGAATGGAGAGAGTGCCTCAGGGACAGATCATCTTTACCGCTTACCGATTTCCTCTATAACAGGCCCTTCGCTCCATCTTGCCCCTGTCCCCAAACTTCTTCAGTGTTGAATAATGGAGTTATGCTAGGTAAAATTCTTGACATCAAAATTGAAAGTTTGCAACCATAAATTCCTCATGGGCCTTCTTACTTCATATTTTTCCTGCAGTCTCTTGCTTTCACTCCCAAAAATAAAATCCTGGTGCTAAAACACCATGTTAGTTATTTCAGTGAATTTAAGTTCTAAATCTCAGTAGGGGGTAGTATAGTGTTAGTTCGTTTATACGTGGTGTCTGACTGTTGGGCATATTTTGTTAACTGTTTTAGACATAATGGAGTTTTTCAAGCTTTTACTAAAAATATCCTTTCTATTTCGGCCTGAAGTTGCTTTTGCTCATTAAAATGTATCATGTTCCTTTAATGTGGTTGATGATGCCTTTTATTTTTTTTTTCTAGTTATGAAAAACCTCCTCCTGGGCTTATTAAGGTCAGTGTGAAGTTTGTACTTGCAGTTATCTTCTTAAACATAATTAACTCAGTGCTCAGGCACAGTAAGTTGTTATGAAAAACAGTTTTAAAAGGTTTTGAACACCCTTTATGATAACC
This sequence comes from Scalopus aquaticus, assembly GCA_004024925.1. Lineage (NCBI taxonomy): Eukaryota > Metazoa > Chordata > Mammalia > Eulipotyphla > Talpidae > Scalopus > Scalopus aquaticus. Next base: position 179,433 of record PVIJ01001236.1, on the reverse strand, counting down.
CCGATCTTCCCTGCAGGTGCCAGTCAGTCATACATGCTGGGGGCTTCACAAGCCTGTGTCTTTGTAGAATTTTTATCAGCCGTGTATCTGTTCCCTAAGAAGACTCCAGGCCCTGTGAGATCCTCAGAGACCCCCCTTCTCTCAGTTGTGACTGCATCTTCCCCAAGCTATGCTGTGCCCTGCTCCTGCTCCATCTGTCCCTGGGCCGGCTTCCTGAATGTCATCAGCTCAGAGAATAGTAGATGCAGACACTTGGTCTGTGTCTTTCTGCAAGAGTGAGACTTAGAATAAAAGGCCAAAGCGACTTTTTCTGTTTGGTAACTTTCAAAATCAAGATTTAATATAAGCATTTTTGTCACTAAATTTAATATTCACTAAACTTAATATTCATGTAAACTAGAAAAAGATCAGAAGGTTAAAAAAAACTTTAATTGTTTAATGCAGTTACTTGATCATCAGAATATATTTTATAAATACAGCATTTTTGAATGTCATAACACCATGGTGGCTTTCAAGGTATAAGCTATTTTAATATGTTATTTTATTTATGCATACAAGAGCTGGGATGTAGGCCAGAGGTGGGGAGCAAGGGTGAGAGGACTCACCAGAGACAGAGTGGGGAGCAGAACAAGCAAATCTACTGAAGTACACTGCTGAGGGGAGCAGCAGGCGAGACAGGAGAGGTCTGCTGCGCCATGTGGGAAGCTCCCTGGCCGGGGATCCAACTCTTGCAGCAGTGGCTGCAGATAGCTTCATAGTGCTGAGTCTTAACACATTGCACCACCAGGGAGGCCCCTCTTTGTGATCTTAAAATCTAATTTTTGTTATCTAGAACCAGAATTTGGGGCTCACAAATCATTCCTATGTGAACAACACTAGTAACTCTTTCCTAAGAATAGCTACATCATTTTTGTGGTACAGTTCCTCTGGTATATTTCTTTCTGTTTCTTCTGTTGGATTTAATTTTTCTTTCATTCTAGATCTTGAGGTGACAATTTATAATGATGATGTTGGGATCTCCAATCCATGAGAAATCCAGGGGATGTTTCTGAAGCAGGAGGAAACAAACTCCAATGTTTTGTTGTCATATTGTTTACACGGTGTTCCCTTTTTTAGGAAGATGAGACTAAGCCAGAAGACTGTATACCGGATGTACCAGGCAATGAGCATGCCAGGGAGTTTCTGGCTCATGCACCAACCAAAGGGCTCTGGATGCCATTGGGGAAAGAAGTCAAAGTTATGCAGTGTGAGTGTGGAGTTTCAAGTAACACCCCCAGCACACGCTTTATAAATCACAACTGACAAAGCATCTTTACTTCTCTGATTTAATTTCCTCTCACCCTAGCCCTGTTAAAGTCATGGTGTGCTCTCTATTTTATGATAAGAAAGCCAACTTCCTATGTTAGTAAGTGGCCTAAGGAGAGATTGAGCATCTTTCTGAAGACAGTTACTCCTTGTCTCTGTCATCCGAGAGTCTTCCTTCACCGTCTTTCTGTGGATCCCCTTAACCTCTCCTGTTTTGGCTCTCCTGTCTCCTATATCATAGGTCTTTGTTGTTATATTTTCTTGATATGGTAAAGCACATTCTCCAGTAGCTGAGAAGTGGGGTTTATAGGATATAAAATTTTCAAGAGTTAATATTCTTGGAAATATCTCTATATTTCTAATTGGTAGGGTATGGAATTCTAAGTTGAAAACCAGCTTTCTTCAGCATTTTGAAGTCATTGTTCCTCTGCCTTCTCATTTAGAGAATTACTGTTGACAAATCCAGAGCAATTCTGATCCCAGATACTTTAATGTAACTTGTTTAGTTGTCATTGCCTTTGGATTTTTAGTTTTCCTTTCTGAAAGCCTGTAAGAGCACTTTCTCACCCCCAGTAAACTGAGATTCCACAAATTGTTTCATAGATTATTTCTTCCGTTGTATTTGTGGTGCTATTATAGTGGACTTCCTAAACTGATTTTCTAATTTGTGGTATTTTATTTTCTGCTTTCCAGAATATTTCATCAACATATCTTCTAATCTTTCAATTAATTTTTTTTTTCTGCTACCATGTTTTTCAATTCCACGTGCTCTTTTTTGTTTTGTGGACTTTTTAAAAATTTGATTCTTGTTCTGTTGTTGCAGTATGTTCTCTCCTGGGATATTAATTCATTCCTATTTCCTCTAAGTTGGTGTTTTCTGTTGGTCTGGTTTTTAACCTTTGTCTTTCACTTATTGAGAAGCTTGCAGATATCTACTAATCTGTGACTGTCTGTTGTGTTCCTGATCACAGTGGTATGGATCCTTCTTGATACCTACACAGGAGTTCATGGCATTTAACATCCTCAATTTTTGTGATAAGGACAGATATCTGTTTAAAGGGATATGTATTTGCATTGAAAGTGCATTCCTTCTTCCCCATGTGGAACTAACTCAAGATAGTGGGGAGATAAGGATAGAGGCAGGTCTGTGGCAATTGATAAGAATCCCTAAACTTTATTTTTTCAAATGGTTTCCTTCTACCAACTCTAAAAAATATAAAAGGAAACTAGTTACTACCTATTTTCAGTAACTGCTGACATGGAACAAAATTGGCTGATCTTACTGTAATCCTTCTTCCTGCTACCTGGCCCTCCTGATTGGAATTGTTTAATGCTTATTATAATTTGCTAGAGCTGCTAGAACAAAGTACAACAAACTGGGTGACTTAAACAAGAGAAATTTATTGTCTCACATCTCTGGAGACTAGAACTCTAAAGTCAAGGTGTCAGTTGGGTTAGTTCCTTCTGAGGACTAGGAAGGAAGGCTCTACTCCAGTCTCTGTAAAGATCCTATTTCCTCATAAGGCCACATTCCGAGGTAAGAGGGGTTATGATATAAAACATATGGGGGTAGGGGTGGAAGGGAGAATATACCATTCAACCTGTAATACAATATAAATCAAAATATAACACAAATATCAAAATACAGAAAAAAAAATCACCCTTTATATTTCTCTTGGGATTGCTTGGTAAGTACTTGGCTCATTTCTAACATTCTTAAGATTAAAGAAAGCTTGAGTAAGTAGTTTCCCTCTTTTCTTGGATCTTGTTCATCCACTGATGGCATTTGATTTCAAAATTAGAATTTTGAAAACTGTAATCTATTGATACTTTATCTTGATTGAGTAAAAATGTACTCTTTTACAGAAATATTATCCTTTTTTCTTTGTTTTTAGGTTGGCGTTGTAAACGGTACGGTCACCGAACGGGCGATAAAGAATGCCCTTTCTTTATCAAAGGCAACCAAAAGTTAGAACAGTTCAGAGTAGTAAGTAAAACCCCAGAATGTCCATTTCCATTTCCCAGAGAGGGTTAATGTCGGTGAATCAAGTAAACACCAGTGCACTGGGGGTTCACATAAAATACATTCCCAGAAGACTTTTTGACTGAAGTATCTGTTGGTAACTAACCACATCTCTGTTAAATTGAATTTGTGTGACAGATTACTTCGTTAACAAAACACTGACATCTAAATAAAGTATTATTTATTTATGCCTTGAGAACAGTTCATCCTTTTTCTGACGCAGACATTGTTATCTATTAAATCACTTTTGATTAAATGCCCTCTTTAAATAGATCTGTCATTTCCTCACTTTAACATAATCACCTATATTTAAGACATTTTAATATTGTGCTTTCATTTTAATTTGATGAAATAGTCTGTTTAAGTCACTGCTAGCGGAAATGTCCATTTTTACGGCTCTTAAATAATTTGGTGATATATCTCAAAAACCTAAACATCCTCATATTTTTGTAAACCAAGGATCAAAATTCCAAGAATTTATTCTAAGGATATACAGAATATCAGTATACACAAATTGTTATGAATGTATTAAGATAATTTCAAAATTATCTATATGGAAAATTAGAAACTAAAGAAAAAGAGAGAGCAAGTTCGGTAGCGACATACTACATAAATTACTGTGACACAGAAATATAACTTTTGAGAATTGTGTTTTGAAATAATGTATAATGTCATGAGAAGACATTCATACAAACTTAAGGAAAAAAGAGAATGGAGTGGTATGTATATGATTATAATTTTTCACAAATTATGAATAATGACTGGAAGAAGTACAATAAAATGTTAGCAGTGATCATCCCTGATTAGTGAGATAACAGGTGTTTTTTAACTTAATTTTTCCTTTAGCATAAAATATTTTTACAACAAATATGTTTATACATAACTTACACACCATAAAATTTGCTCTACCTATATTTGTGTATTCAAAAATTTAAGTGTGATTTTAAATGATGCAAATATTACAAGAATACATGTGCTTTATTTTAACAAAATGAAGCACTAGTAAGGTTTTTCACAATTAATTTTTTAAGAGTAGTCTTGCCCCTCTTTCCTATTTTGTAGTAAGTAACTTGATAACTATACTTACACACTTTTATGGGAAATACATATATTTTTAAATACCTATAAATGAGTCATTCTTACATGTCATTTTTCAACCCATTTGTTTTGCAAAAATAGAAATAGAACAAAAATAAATACTTCAATATTTTCTAAACTGAGTAACATTTTATAATGATTCTCCCAGGGTTTTTTCTTATAAAAGCTATTTCTTTAATTAATAACAAACCATTATTTTACATCCTTGTTTGTTTTTTCACAATATAGGTTTTCTCCCTTCCAGTGTGTATAAAAGTTATTTAAATTATAACCTATATTTATTTGTATATTTGGAAGTACTTTTTTTACACCTTCCATGAGTTTGAAGTGAAGGTGACTCAGGGGAAAGATTAGACCGTGTATTATTAGAATTTATATTAGACTATAAAAATCATACCAAATAGGAGAAAACTGATTTCAGTGAAAGAGGGATTTAATTTTAATTTAACTAATAATCAATGAAATCTAACTCAATTTTAACTTTTTCTAACCCGCAAGGCACATGAAGATCCTATGTATGACATCATACGAGAGAACAAACGACATGAAAAGGATGTAAGGTGAGCTTGTCCTGATAACTATCCTCTTAACGGTTGAAATTATATAAAGTTGGAAATGACCATTTCAGTACTGAAGGAGTAGTTTAGTAAATATTTGGTGGGCAGGAATAATCACTGAAATGGCCAATATGAGGGAAAGAACAGGCAGCCTCATTCTACTTGAGTGACCTTAAAGCAGTAGGCTTTGCCTTGCCTACTCACAGCACTGGTATTTGATGTTGACGGCAATAACTTGGCTTCTAAAAGTCTTTCCTTAGCCCCTTATTACAGGATATTGTTATAATTGTTCTATTTTATTATTAGTTACCGTCATTAATCTCTCACTATGCCTTATTTATAAGTTAAACTTTATCCCAGGTATGATGTTTGTGAAAAAACATAATATATATAAGATTTGGTCCTATCCATGATTTCAGGTATCCATTGGAGGTCTTAGAACAGACCCCCTGTGGATAAGAAGGGACACCTGTAACTTCTCCAGTGTCTTTCAAGATCTGAAAGACATTAAAGATAGGGGAAAAAATAGAAAGGCTGTTTTTCTCAAATGTGGTATTAAGTTATGATTATTAAGGACATAAATGACCTGCTGTAAACTTGAGCAGTGGGGAAATGATTTAGGAAAGAATGCATCTGTTAGTGTTATAATTGTGAGGACTTTAGTAACACGAAAAAATATTTTTAGACAATGAAAGGATTAAAAATGGCTGTACACTGGTTGTAGTCATGTAAAATAGGCATGTATGTGCACAAGAATAAGGAAAACATGCAAAAATAAAAATAAGCATTGTCTTTAATGGGATGGTTGTTTGTGGTATTTTTTCACCCCCACTACTGCTCTTATATTTTTATGTTAAAAACGTTTTTAATGTTAAATATTGTTCTCTGACGAACATTTGTATGTTTAGGATACAACAGTTGAAACAGTTACTGGAGGACTCTACCTCAGATGAAGATGGGAGCAGCTCCAGTTCCTCAGAATGTAAAGAGAAACACAAGAAAAAGAAGAAGAAAGAAAAGCATAAGAAGAGGAAGAAAGAAAAGAAAAAGAAGAAAAAACGAAAGCATAAGTCTTCCAAGTCAAATGAGAGCTCAGACTCAGATGAATAGGAGAGACGGACACTGAGAGGAGGATATTTGGGGTCAGCATGTGAATTCTCACCTTCCAGTAAAGATGTGACCCACCAGAGAGAGTCTTGTCTCCCAGGTGCTAGCTCTGGACAGCTGCCTTTTTTGATGTCCTCCTCCCTGCCGCTCACTGGGCTTTGGGATTCCTTCTGGAAACCGTGCAAAGGTGAGGAGGGCAAATTTCACAATTGGTGGGCCCTCACCTGTGCACTCACAGCTGCAGTTGTAGGATATGACTCAGGCTTAGGCTGCAACAACAATAGAGTTTGTTTACAAAGGGGTGAGAAAGATAAAGAAATTGGGAGAAAGGAAAGCGAGGCAGGGCCAAAGGCAGTAGCAGTGGGCAGGTGGCGGCTCCTTTGGCCAAATCTGGTGCCCTATTTAGTATGAGGAGAATCTGTTCCAGTCTTATTATGGAGGGCAAGGAGGCAGTGAGGCCTCTGGAGTCGCCACAGCTTCCCCAGGAGGAAAACTGGCCACATGGCAGGAATTCTCCACTGGTGGGTTCAAGGATGCCATTAGGTGGCAGTGCTTCCTGTGCCTCCCCATTTATCACTATCAAGGTAAGGGAAAGGCTGCTCCCTTTTTCTCTGTGCCACCAAATGGGCCTCTGTCTTTCTCAAATCCAACTTACAGAGGACAGATTCTCAACCTAAATAGAAGACTCATCTCCTCTCGAACCAAAGAAAATATGTACACCTACACCCAAGAATAGCCCCAGGAGCAAAAATTCTAAGTTAGAGCTTGTAAATGAGCCCCAATTATATACTGCTAGAATCTCCAGTAATACAAAAATGAATTTATTTATACCAGACATTATTAGACTCATCAAACCAGAACCTAGTACAGATGAAGTAGAAGGAGCAGGAGAAGGGGAAATAGAGCCACCAAAATTTAAAGCCGAACCCATGTCTTATTCAAAATTATTCCAAATCAAATCCTGCCACATGTTTTGCAATAGCAGTGTGCTTTATGGTAACCAACACAAGGAAAACACCCTTGGACTGGTCAACCACAGATGTCCAGTCCCTTCTTGGTCTCAAGCTGAAACTGTGTAAAGGTGTGGGGGCAAATGTCACATTGGTGGGTCCTTACTCATATGCTCACAACTGCAACTGCAGGATACAACTCAGGCTCAGTGTGCAACAATATGGTTTATTTATGAAAGAGTGAGAAAGATAAAGTGGGAGAAAGGAACTAGGCAAGGCCAGAGGCAGTAGCACTGGTCAGGTGGTGGTCTGAAGCAGAGATCAGGCTTGAAGGTCTCTGTGAAGATCTTTCCAGAGGTCCAGCCACGGCAGTCAGCAACAGTAATCAGAAGGCTGAGCTGGGCAGCACTGGATGCTCGAATGGACATTGCCAGAGGCAACAGCACCAGGAGGCAGTGCTAGACATGTCAGTGTAACAGCTAGTGTTACAGCTAGTGTAACTAGTGTTACAGCTCTTAGAGATGCCTGGACACAAGCCAGCATCAGGCACAGGCCAACAGAGTCATTCAGCTGATGATATTGGAGGCAGGTCAGAGATAGGTCTGCAAAGGTCTTTCCAGGAGAGATTCCTGGAACAGATCAGTCTGTTGCATCTGTCTGAAGCCCAGCTTATATCCCCTTCAGGGTATCCACCTTTCAAACCTGACTGGTCAATCTTGCCTGACTGGAACTGTACAAGCTCAAACATGATTGGTCCCCTTAGGAGTTCCAATCAAATTGGTCCATTTATAATCCCAGCCATGGATTGTGCCAGTTGAGCTCCACTCAGATTGGTCCATTTTCAGTACCACCTCGGTTTCAAAACAAACTGCATCCAACCTGATACACTGACCAAACAACAACTTTGAAAGGCCTCTGTCATGTTCCTGGACTAAGGGCTTCTCTGAGGAAGCTCCTCCAGGTGCTGCCACAGCTTTCACGCTTCATAGTGGGGCTACTTAATTAACAGACTTCAGGTTGTCTTTTCTGTATTGTGAGGATAATAAAAGTTGATTATTTATTTTTTAAATGTATTTCATTTTCCTTCTAAATAATACATGCTTGTGCACCATATTTAAAAGGAACATAGGCTTAATCATGAAAACTTCCCTAACTTCTTAGTTCCCTTCCCAATTGGATACCAGTTTTACCAGTTTCTTTGTGAAGTCTTCCAGAAAATTTTGTATATAACTAACAAATATAGGATTTATACATATATTCATGCACACACACACACACACACACATATGTATGTATACAACTCTCCTGCCCACCTGTGACTAAGCAGATACCTCTCTCCTTTTCCTAGTAAATCCCAAATTCTAAAATGTAAAACAAATAAAGTGTTAAAATGACAATTTAGATTTGCCTTATGGAGCTGATGGTGTAGTTAGCCAATCTCATTTAAGGTTTCTGAATATCCTTGTTTGTCTTCCAATAGACTTGATCATTTGGTTCAAACAAACACACTGAGAAAACATTTACACTTTGTACAAAATAATTGTGTTAATAATCAGTTTACAAATAACTTTTTTTTTAAAGATTTATTTATTTATGCATACAAGCTGGGGTACAGGCCAGAGGCGTGGGGCGGCAAGAGGGTTCACCAGAGACAGAGCAGGTAGCAGAACAGGCAGATCAGAACTACACTGCTGAGGGGAGCAGCGGGCAAGGCAGGAGAGGTCTGCCGCACCATGTGGGATTCTCCCCGGCCGGGCGTCGAACTCGCGTCACTGCTGCCGACAGCTCCATAGCGCAGCGCTTAACCGCTGCGCCACCGGGGAGGCCCTCAAATAACTCTTAATCTGTCTTAAAATTGACTAAATTGAACCCCTATGATCTGGCCTCCCTGGTGGCACTGGGGTTGAAATCTCAACACTATTAACCTATATGAGTTCAATCCCCGGCCAGGAAGCTAACCCATACGGACAGCAGACCTCTCCTGTCCTGCACACTGCTCCCCTCAGCAGAGTATTTCAGTAGATCCACCTGTTCTGCTCTCCACTCTGTCTCTGGTGAATCCTCTCACACACACACCTCTGGACTACTTCCCAATTCTTGTATGCATAAACAAATAAATCTTTAAAAAAAAAAAAACCTCTATGCTCTGCAAAGTAAAAAGAGAAGTGGAAGCAATAACATTATTACAAGAAGGACTTATAAAGTATTAGGACATGCAACCTACTTTATCAAGGGCTAAAATTTGCTTCACCATTTACTGGGGACACGTTGAAATGTAGGTCACAGGAGGAGGATGCTCAAGCACCATGGGACATTACTGAATAGTATCCTTTAAAAGTCTTGTCACTTTTTTCTAGAATATACTCATATGATCTTGCACGTCTCATGCTTGTGATAAAATGAAACAAAAGCTAACATCCTTCCCAAGAAATTGATCATTCTCATCCCCAAAATAATTACACTGCATGAGAGGATAACTCTTGCTCACAAAATAAAACACAGGAAGGGCATGCAATGTACTTGATGGTTAGTTAATTCTAGACTTGTTTTCTTGCCAGATGCCAGGTCAGGTGGGCTGTGTACACTTTTCTGTGAGCCCTTTTCCTGCAGATTTCCCTTTAGGAAAGACTGCTGCAGTTCCAAGTTTGAAGCAAGAAGAGCAAGAATAGGGATGCAGAGAAAAGCAACCCTTACCTCCTTTCTTGTTCACTGCAATTTGTTCCACATCTCTGGCAAAGGGAGAATCTTACCAGCCAGCATCACAGAGTGATCCCCTGAAGGCATGTCCCTTTATTTCTCTGTCACCCCTGGAGGGAACAGGGAAAACTGACTTAATCCCTTGGAAGACATGAGACACGGGAATAAGTCCTGCCGATCAAGGAAAGGAAATGATGAAGGAGGCAAGGAATGGGATATAGCAGACAAAGGACTGCAGTGGAAGGACACCACACTTCACATCTTCACCCTGTTGTCATAGTACTTTTAGAAATTGCAATATAAAACACATAAAATGTATTAGTGTAACTTCTTAAAGTTTATAGTGCAGTAGTGTTAACTATATGCACATGGTTGTGCAGCAGATCCCTAGGACTTTGTCATCTTGCAAAATTAACTTTGAATAACTCCCCCTCTCCTCCCTATGCTGAGCCCCTGGCAATCACCTTTTCACTTTCTGTTTCGAAGAGTGGCTACACCAATGTACATTTCTACCAACATTGCACAAAGGTTCCTATTCCTCCACATCCTTGCCAACATTTGTAATTTTCTGTTTTTATTTTTAAGTTATCATCCTAAAATGTATGAAGGTGATATCTCATTGTGACTTTGATTTGCATTTTCCTGATGATTAATGGTGTCGGAATATCTTCTCATATGTTTATTGACCATTTATTGACCATTTATATCTCCCCAACTTAAAAGCTGGGTTATTGGGGGGTTTTGTCGTTATACTTGTTCTTTACATATTCTGAATATTAACTCCTTATCAGCTATATGGTTTACAATTTTTTTTTCACTTACTGTTGGTTGCCTTTCCACTGCTGGTTTTTTGCAGAGAGTTTCTCACAGCACCGTACCATCCGTGCTACTGAGCAAGCCAGACCGCTGGGCTGCGATGCCTTCTGGGGGTTGTAGTCCAGAGTGGCTAAGGAGCGCGGAAAGCAGAAGAGGCATTTTCTCAGTGGACCGTGCTTGGGATCAGCCGGATGGACCAACCCACTGCTAGGTCTTCACTAGCAGAGAGGGCTAAATAATACAACCTCTTGTGTTTTTTGGACAGTTCTTGGAACCCAGCCTTTGGGGAAGACACGACGCCGCGCCCCGCTGGGATAAAGCCATGCCTCTTTCTTCCCCGTTCCCGCCCCTTGGTACTTGTGGGTGGGGCTTCCAGCAGGGGCGGGGCTAGGCAGGCGGGGCATCCGGGCTCTCGGCGGGTCCGCGCTTCTGAGGCCCCGCAACCTCCCAGCGGCCTCTTTTTTTCTGACCTGGAGGCACGCGAGGCTCTATACATGGACCGGGCGGCGGTGGCAAGAGTGGGCGCGGTAGCGAGCGCTAGCGTGTGCGCCCTGGTGGCGGGGGTGGTGCTGGCCCAGTACATATTCACCTTGAAAAGGAAGACGGGGCGGAAGACCAAGATCATCGAGATGGTGAGTGTTGGGGATCGGCGCGCCGGATGGGCTGCGGGGCTACCCCACTGGCCTCACCTTCCCGCGCCGCCAGTGCTGAGTGTGCGGGCGTCGGGGGGACCCTTTATCCTGGCAGACGGCGAGCTTGCGGGCCGGTGGTCGCGATCTGGACCCGGGACGGCGGCGCACCGGTTCCGATGGCCTTTGTTACTGCCTCCATTTGAAACTGCAAGGCAGCAAATTGATGATTCTGAAATAAGCCACCTCCTGCTGCAGAACCCGTTTCTCAAGAAATGGCATGTTTTGGGCAGGTTGCTCCCTTTTTCCTGTATTTCCCAGAGTTCTTTTTGCATCGGATCGAGGCTGAGTTCGATTCTGAAAAGGTGCAGTTTCTTTAGTGCTTAAAAGAATGCCAATCAACCCAGTGGGAGTTTAGAGTAGTTCGTTTTGTACTTGACTGTTACTCTCTCGTCTCTGCCAGCAAGTATATGTGTTAATTTTCATCCCAAATCCCTTGCATAAAACTGCTTTAGAATTTTATCTCAAATTTTGTTGAGTGTAAAGAATTTCATTTGAGGTATGTTATAAGCAATATTTGCTCCAAATTTAGAGATGTTTTTCGTGTGTGTGTTTAACTGTTTAATTAGAGCCCACTCATCAAGGCAGATCACTCACTGGGCTGCTTTCTAAAGTACTTGGGGGATACATAATGCCTGGTATACACCCCATAGTGTGTTACACGAGACCATCCAACAGCCAGCCCTAGTTTAGGTAGATTTCTTTTCCTGATACCCAAAACCTCTTTGAGATTGCTAATTAATTTGTCATAGTCAGTATACTTTAGTTTAAAATATTTTACTTTTACATATTTTTATTTTTATTTTTTAATTGTTTCTCCACCATCATCCCTTTGACCTTTCCCCTCGCATAACTTGAGAAACCTCACTTCATTTATTATATCCAGTCAATTTTATAAAATTTTCACTTTGTCAAATAGTCTGCTGTGTAAATGACCAGTACTTTGTCATTCTGACTTGATTTACTATACAGAATTCCCTGAAACTCCTACCATCTTGCTGTGAATGGCATAACTCATTGTGGGTTTAACCTGCTTTCTTATTGGAAGTGATAATGAAAATTTTTCATATATCTGTTGACCTTCTAGAAATCCTCTTTGGTGAATTGTCTGTTCAGATACTCTGCCCATTTATTAATTGGGTTGTTTGTTTTTCTGTTGTTGAATTCTATGTGGGGTGTGTGTCTGTGTTGAATATTAAGCCCTTGTCAGTTAGGTAATGTGTAAATATTTTCTCCTATTCAGTGGGATGTCTTTAATCTACTTAAATTGCCTCTCTCTGTGTAAGAGGTTTTAATTTGAGGTGATCCCAGTTGTTTGTTTTTTGCTTTCATTTTCTTTGCCATAGGGATCAAGTCACCAAAGACATCTTTATCAATGATGTCATGGAACATATCACCAATATTTACTTCTGGAGTTTCAGATCTTATAGCTAGATCTTTCATCCATTTGGAATTTATTCTTGCACATGAAGTAAGAGTGATCCAATTTCACTCTTTTGCATCTGGTCCTCCAGTTTTCCTAATACCATTTATTAAAGAAGCTTTCCTTTCCCAATGGTATGGTCATGGCAGCTTTATCATAAATTAACTGTTTATTGATACAGGATTTATTTCTGTAATTTCAGTTCTGTTGATCCATGTGTCTGTTTTTATGCCGGTACCATCTGTTTCTTTATGTAGTTTAAAGTCAGGAAATGTGATGCTTCTATTTCTCTTGGGATTGCTTTTGTTATTCGAGACCTTTTATGGTGCCATATAGATTTCAATATCATTTGTTTGGTTTCTTTAAAGAATGTTGCTGGCATTTTGATGGAGATTGTGTTAAATTTATGTATCTCTTTAGGTAGTCTTTTTTTATATTGAATCTCCCCATCCATGAGCTTGGGGCGTTTTTCCATCTCCTTATATCACTAACTCTTCCAATATCTTCTTATTCTTGTTGTATGGGTTCATTTTGTTGTCTTTTTAATCCTTTTTTGACATGTTCCTTATATGGCTTTTTAAGGATCCAGTTCCACTGTCTTGTATAAATTCTATTGTTTTTTTCTTTTAATGTATTATTTTTTTTTACTAAGGTAACATTGGTATAGAATATCACGTATGATTCAGAGGTGTAGGTTCACAACTCTTCAGACGTTTATTGCCAGACCAACCCCACCTCCTAGGCACCTCCAGTATATTCCTTGGGTCTCTTCCACAACTTGCTTCCCATTCCTTCCCTCACCTTTGGTAGTCTCAATTCTGCAGTCAGATTTCTAGGGTCTTTTTTGGTTTGGTTTTATCTGTTCCTTTGTTTTATTTCTTTATATTAGACATATGCGTGAAATCATCTGGCATTTGTCTTTCTCCTTCTGACTTATTTTGCTTACTATGTTGTTGCAAATGGAAAGATTGCATCTTTTTTTCTTTTTTATGACTGAAGGATTCCAATGTATACACACACACACACACACACACACACACACACACACACTCACAAAGTCTTCTTAATCCACTTATCTGTTGCTGAGTGGATTAGGTGTTTCCAGAGCTTGGCTTTTGTAAATAGTGCTGCAGTGAACATAGGAGTGTGTATCTTTGAATTAGTGTTCTTGCATTCTTCAGGTAAATTGCTAGGAGTGTAATTGCTAGGTCAAATGATAGGCCTATTTTGAATATTTTGGGAAACCTCCCGACTGTTTTCCGTAGGAGATAGACTAGTCTACATTCCTACCAACATTATATGACCGTTTCCTTTTCTCTACATCCTTGCCAGCGTTTGTGGTTTCTGGTATTTTTGACATGGGCCATTCTCACTGGTGTATCACAATGATGGTATCTCATTGTGGTTTGAATTTGCATTTCCCTGATGAGAAGAGATGATGAACATTTTTTCTTGCTCCTGTTATCCATCTTTATGTCTTCTTTGGAAAATTGCCTATTTAGCGCTTCTTATTTTTTGATTGGGTTATTTGTTTTCTTTTTGTTTAAATGTATAAGTTCTTTGTAGCTCTTGGTTATCAGCATCTTGCTGGGTATATGATGTGCAAACATTTTCACCCATTCATAGGGTGTCTTTTCATTTTAATGATAGTTTCCTTCACTGTACAGAAGCTTTTTAGTTGATATAGTTACATTTTTTATTTTTGCTTTTGTTTTCCTTGCTATTGTAGTCAAGTCCCCAAAGACATCACTGAAGCTAAACTAACATCATGGACTGTTTTACCTATGTTCTTTCTTCTCTGTATTTTAGGTCTCACATCCAGGTCTTTAATCCACTTTGAATTAATTTTTGTGTATGGTATGATATCGTGATCTGGTTTCATACTTCTGCTTATGGCTATCCGGTTTTTCCAATTGCTTTCACTAAGATGAGTATTTTAACAATATTGATTCATGAAGTCCATGAACAAGTAATATTTTTCCATTTCTTCATGCCTTCTGTTTCTTTTACTGATGTCAATAGTTTGCATTGTATAAGCCCTTTACTGCCGTTGTATCGTTTATCTCACTAAAGAGTCCTCTCCAGTGAGCATCTGGAATTGCACCTCCGTACTGTGCTGTGGGTATCATAGTTGCACAGTGGGGGTCCACTGTGAGCCCCTCCTCTAGGCCAATTTGTCAACCTAAATATCTCATGTAGTTCTGTGTCAACCTCAACCTCAGGGATATGTTTGAGCACTAGATGCACACTGGGCACATACTATAATTGAGACAAGTTCACACGCTGGGTATTATTCTCTTTGCTTTTCCAGTACCGACCTTACAATGGGCTGCTGTGCCTATTGTTGAGGTCCAGGTGTTTAAATTCTGGTTAGTGAAAGTATCCAGTCCTTATCTCAGTTTTGACCCTAGGTGGTGTGTATGTATGTGTGTTGTGGGGAGTGAAGGGGAGGTCAGGTGTTTAAAATATCACAGGCTTCAGGTAATAGCCTTGTCTATGAGGAGACTCAGATGATATGCCCAGGCTCTACCTGCTCGTTCAGTCTCCAGCTGTCCTATGTTTGGAGCATTAGGCGCAAACCAGCTATCATCACTCTGTTCCCATGCTCCTGTAGTTCTCTGATGTTTGTAGTTTGTAGTTCACACTGTCCTGGATGCCAGTTCTGTGCACCCCCTTATCCAGCACAATGCAGGGTCTCTGTGGTTCCCAATATAGTTATGGGCCCTTGAGTCAACAACTTCAGGGGCGCTCCATGCTGCAGCCACCCCTCCCTTTTGTAAGCTGTACTATCATGGTCTCACTATCAGTACAATTCAGTTAAAGTTTTTTCTACCCCTTTCCCCCAAACAGTTGCTCATGTTGTATGCTGCAGTTGTCTCTTTATCTTTCCAGTGGTTATTAACTTTGTTCTGTTGCAATTTAGTTGTGACCATGTGGAGGAGGCAAACCTGGCATCTTCACTTTGCTGCCATCTTGCTGGACTCAACTTTTTATTTTAGAACAATTGTATATTTGCAGACATATGGAACAGAGAAATAGAGTCCTTATATTCCATTACCACTTCCCCCTTTTACTAGTATCTTACATGGTATATTTGTTGAATTTAATAAATAAAAATTCATGCACTTTGAAATGTCTGTTCTTTGTTCAGGTTCCCTTTTTTTTTTTTTTTTTTTAAACCTCATGCCCTTCTCTATCCCAGGATTCCCTCCAGCAGACCACATTACATTTAGTCATTATATCTCCTTATCTTATCTGGGCTGTAACTGTTTCTCAGACTTTCTTTGTTTTATATATCTGTTGTGCAATAAGAAACATATATATTTGATCTTTGTCCCAGGTTGCTGGCATATAGCTCCTAAAACACTCGGATTCTGGAAAATGTTAAGAGTGTCTTTTGTGTGTGGTGATGAGATAACTGGCTGGTGAAGGTGGGTTCAGTATGTGGGAAGGTTGCCAAAAAGATAAAGGCATAATTAGAAGATTGGAACTGTCAGCTCTTTGTGGGGTGAGGAAGAGTAGAAGTTTGAGTTAATCACATCTGACAATGAAACAATCAATCTTGCCTTCTTGCCTACAAAAACAGGAACCTACATAAAAACCCCAGAGGAGAAATTCCAGGTTGGTGAATATTGTGAGGTGCTGGTAGAAAGGTATGCTTGGAGAGGGCATGGAAGAGCTGCACCCCTTATACCACACTTCCTTGATGCTTCCCTTCAACTTGACTGTTCTGAGTTGTATCCATTATAATAAACCTGTATAGTAAGTAAAGCACTCCTCTAAGTTCTGTGAACTGTTTAGCCAATAATAGAAAATGATGGGTTTCTGGGAACCCTGAAATATATAACTAGTCAATCAGAAATATGGGTGGCAATCTGGGGCTTGTGTCTGTTATTGAAGTGGGGACAGACCTAAGGGACTGAGCCCTTAACTCAAGGGATCAGACAGTAACTCTAGGTGTGTCAGAATTGAATTGAGTAGTGGGGAGGGTTGAAGAATTGGTTGGTGTGAAGAGAACACCCACACATGTAATATTAGAAGTGTTGTGTATAAAATAAGTTCAGTGTAAAACGTGTAGTAATAGCAGGCCCATAGTACCTGCTTAATAAATAGTTATCATACAGAAACACAGATTATCAGCCCCTTTCATATCTTATCATTTTTTTTTCTTACAAAAACTTGGTGGGACATAAGTTTTAGCCACTGGTCTTATTGTCTGTCATCTTTTTTTTATGTCTCCTAAGTCATCTTTATAAAAATTACTTTTTCTAATTCTCCCCAATAAAGATGACTTGCAGTGTTTATAAACTGGATCAAAAAAAATAAAGGTTGCTAAAAATGTATATAGAAGTTGATACATAACAAGTAGAGCTTTGCCCAAATAATACAAATCACTGGTATTTGGGGATGAATTATAATAGATCATTGTAAACCTGAATTCCTCCCTTCTACCATCCTTTCTTGGATTCTTGGAGTTTCAGGACCTTTCTCAGGTCTGTTAACTATCACCTCTCACTTGCCGCTCAGTTTTAACTCACCATCCCTCCTCCAAGAGGACCAGTTCTCTCTGGAGCTTTTTCAGCCAGGAATGGTTACTCTTTCAGTAAAAACAAAGATTCTGGAACAAAAGCTTGAGCAGTGACTGGAAAATTCCTGCCAAACACAGAAACCTCCTCCAGTTCAGATATGACCAGTTCTCTGTAGCCTTTTCAGCTAGGAATGGTTGCTCTGTCAGGAAAAACAAAGACTTTGGAACAAAACATGTGTACTGATTGGAAATTTCCTACTACACAGAAAAATCCACTCCAACATAGATTAGTCATTGAAGGATGAGCCTCTGGGGAGGAAAACGTAATCATATTTCTCTTGGATACAAATTATTTCATATCAAGCTATTGACAACTTCAGTGTTTTTACGTGGTTGATTTTTATTCATGGATATTGCTTTTATATTGTATTTTCTCCAGATAGAATTTGTCTACTTTCAAATTAATTTAGCCTAAGAATAAAAGCTTTAACATTAAAAAAATCTTAGGGAAGTAGTAGGCTCTGTAATTTTTCCTCATAAAAGAAAAAGACAGTTCTTGAAGCCTAATGAAACTTAATTATTAAAAAGACATTAGTTTACAAATTTAAGTATTAAGTGGGCTTTTAAATGAGGCAATTATGGGAAAATTTACACCACTTAAAAATATGTTTGTTAGCCATCTGAGCATTGGGACAGCACCAGTGACGCTTCTTTCAATTTTCTGGATAAGCATTTATCCAGATAAGCATATTAAAGTAAAAACATTTATTTTAAATGTGTATATTTAGACAAAGGAGGGGGGAAAACCAAGATGTGAATGATTGCTTTAGTGGATCATCTCTATCATAGACTTTCAAAATATCTCTATATCAACTTTTATCTAATTTACATTAGTACTCAGATTTACAAACTTTTAGAACCAGTTTTTAATTGATTGGTTCTGTGAAGTATATTCCTTGAGCTCCTGTGATGTTTCCTGATGATTTCTCATAATATAGCCATGACTACATTGTTTTACTTACTGTTGTGTATGGTCTTTAAGGGTTTGGGTTTGTCTTTTTTATTAATTGCAGTTGATTAAGCAAACAGAGACCCTAAAGCAGTGATATGCTAGACAATACAGACTTTATTCTTCTACTGCAACGAAAAGTCCAAAAACAGCCGCTGGTATTCGAGGATGTGAGGCTGTCAAGGCAGTGTCTTTGAAATGTCATGTCTTTTCTCATTGTCGCCTTTGCAGCCCTCACCACCATGTGCATTTTCTAAGCAGCAGAGAGGAAAGAGCTGCTGAATTCTCTTCTTTTATGTCATTGGAGACAACTGTCACAGTCACCCTAACTATAAATGAAGTTAAGGAGTTTTCTTTCAGTCATGCAAATTGCCACCCTTTGAGAAAATTGGGATTCTATTGATAAGAAAGAAGGGATGAATGTTTATTAATTAGGCAATTAGCAATCTGCCATGGTATGCCACAGTGCCTATTCCTTTTTTCATAGCATTTGCTATTTAATAAATATTGACTTAATATGAATTAAAACGTGTGTATACATTCTAATATTATGACGGTCAGTCGACTATTAGAAAAATAGAACATTCCACCTGTTCCAATTACTTAATATAGTGATAGAGGATGCAGACTTAGAATAGCTTTGATCTGTTTACCCCACAAGTACAGATTTATTCTTTCACATCTGAAATATCTAGATCTTAAAGAGTTCTTGCAGTATGACCCGTGCTTTCACATAAACTGATACGTGTGAAGAGTTTGGTCTCCCAACTATGTGTTACAGCTAACTTAAAAGCTAAAGCCCTAAGAGCACTTTTAGAGTAAATGACTATAAATGTCATGAGAGAAATATTAAAAGACTGTGGAGTTCAAAGCAATAGAAGACACTGGGTAATGTTTGATGGACGTGATAGTATTTGAAGGGTAAAATTATGGTTGGTCCAGTTTGAATAAAATATAAAGGAAAATACATTTCACCATTGGCAAAGAGTATATCCAGGATCATCTTGAACCTCCAAGTTTGCAAGGATGGGAATGTAGCAGGCATATGACTTTGTCCTTCTCAATCACATTTGTCATGTTTGCTGTATATTATCCTCATACAACAAGTTAGCTATATTTTCAACTTTAATGAAAAATTTGATCTCTTATCAGGTGAGCTATTTTTGTTAGAATATTTTTCTGAAGAGTTTATATTTTTTTCTTATTCCTTTTGTTGTGAATTCATTTACAATACAGGTGAACTGGATACTAATATTTTTAATCTATCCAGAATCCTCTGTCTGGTTAACTGCTGTCATATCCTTAGATCCTTTCACCTTCTTCATTTACATTACCAACACTAGTCATTGATTCAGGGAAGGTATCCCCCCCAGTCAGCAAAGTAGAGCAATTTTTTACAAACTCTTAAGAGTTGGTTTTATAAACCATGACAAATAGAGATGGACACACCTTGTTTCTTTGAAGTATATAGTTGGCCATTGAACAACACAGGTTTGAGCTGCATCTGTCCACTTATAGTCAGATTTTTGTCAGTGAATGCAGTACTGTAAGTGTTTTTTGTGTCCCCCATGATTTTTTTAACTTTGTCTTCACTCTAACTTACTCTTTATATAAGAAGATATTATATAATGCTTACACAAAATACGATAACTCACTGTTTGTTATTGGTAAGACTTTTAGTCAACAATAGGCTATTTGTAGTTGGGTTTTGGGGGAGTAGGAAGTTATATGGAGATGTTCTAATCTGCAGAAGTCGGCACCCCAACCCTAGCCTTGTTGGAAGGTTGACTGTATGCAGCTTTCAGAGCCCCTCCCTGCCCACTATTTCTCTGAAGTAATCAGATCAACATCACCCTCATGCAGGGATTAAAGGGATAAGATTAAAGTCTGCATTAAAGAGAATGACTGCTTAGACCTCTGTGGGAACAGTAGAAAGAAGAGAACAGAAAAAGAGATGGATTGCAGAGATGAAATCTATAGGACTTTGTAATTTTCACAGTGTGTTTGGATTATCCTTAATTTTTCAGAACAGTTTGAATGTTCCCTATAGTTTATATTAAATTATTTCTGTATCTTCCTCTTTTGCTTTTAAAATAATTCAGCATCACATTATTTAAAGATAAACAATCATATCAAGAATCTTAAATAATCTATTAATCCTTATTCTCTTTTAGATTAGAGGTTGGAATTTGTGTCTTAGGCATAATGACATGTTTGAAATCCAGTGCTATGAACCTTGTCAGGTTTTACCCTTTAAAACAGCAATCAGGGAAATCTATACGGTTCCCTTTTTCTGTCAGCAGGTGGCAGACTTCTCTCTCTCTGCAATGGTTTCAAAATTCTCTTCTTCCTGCCTGCTCTCAGTGTTGATTAAGCTTGTTGGGGAGCAAAATGTGCCTCTTGGTCATGTGGATTCTTTTGAGCTGAAGGCAGTCAAGACCCAGTCCACTCAGGAAAAGCTTTTTACCTCTTCCTTAAATGCTTAAAAAGGAATTTAGAAAGGGGGCCTGTACCAGAAAGAAAGCTGTTACCAGGCTCTCATGTCTTTTTTTTTTTTTAAGATTTATTTATTTATACATACAGCTGGGGTACAGACCAGAGGTGTGGGGCGGCGAGAGGGTTCACCAGAGACAGAGGGGGAACAGAACAGGCAGATCAGAAATACACTGCTGAGGGGAGCAGCGGGTGAGGCAGGAGAGGTCTGCCGCACAATGTGGGATTCTCCCCGGCTGGGCATAGAACTTGCATCGCTGCTGCCGACAGCTCCACGGCGCAGCGCTTAACCAGCGCCACCAGGGAGGCCCTACTCATGTCTTTTGAGAGATTTATCTGCATGACAGGGCAAACAGTTTCTTTTAAAAAGTTCTTTAGCGGTTGATTGGAAAGTTGCTTAATTTGTTTGGCAAGTTCCTGCTTGAAAATAGATGGAAGCAGATACATGTTTAACATGACGATAGTTCCTTCAATTTCCTTCCTCCCCTCTTTATTTCCTCTTAAGCCTCCTCATGGCACAAACCCTCATTTACCTTACCTTAAATGTCCCGCTCAGGTCTGGGTTCAGATTGCTGTTATCAAAAAAATCATCATCATCTTAGACAGTCTTCCCTCATGAACAGGTTGTTAGTTTATGTAGATTTCTCTGTTTTTAGGGGATTCTAAGGAAATGAGACACTGATGGATTTTCATGAGGTAAGCCAGGAAAAATTTTAGAATCGAGGGTAGAATCACAAAATGTTATATAATAGAAAGCTACTAAAGTCATATTAAGAAATTGGGGGCCACACTGGAACTAAAATAAGAAAACATTTAGAAACTGATTTCCATTTGGTTTAGTTTGGAACTAAAATTTGGGGATATATTCTTATGGCCAAGTATACTGTGTGTGTTTACCATATTGAACCCTTTAAAACACAGTCCAACAGGTAGTAGTGTCTTAATTTTTTGTTTTTAATTTGCGTAGGAACTAGCTAGTAAGTAGCAGAGTTAGCATTTTATCTAATTCTAGGTTTTAAGTAAAGCATATTTCCCAGTTAACAATGAGATTTGCTAATTTAGTAAGGTGCTTTAGATACTTTATTCTGTTTTTGCTTGGTGTACAACCATGTAATTAACACATGTATCTATTTTTTTACATATAATTTGTTACACATTTCTACTTTTGGTAGGATAGGGACTTCTACCTAGTGTGCCATAATTACTTTTTTCATCCTTGGTGTTGTATAACTATAGTGGCTTACCTAGTAAAAATATACATTATTTCCTTTCCTTAAAATATATTACATATTCTATAACTTGAACATTAGACAATCTTGTAAGGGGCTGAGGACATGTAATATATGTTTAAAAAATTAGTAGCTGGTAATTCCTTGGTTCAGATCTCAGTGCTGCCAGATTCTAATGGTTTAACCTAGGATAAATTACTTCACTTTTCTAAGCCTCTATTCCAGTCTTCTATAATGCAAATGACTCATCAAAAAAGATATCCTGCCCTTTTGTTTCCTTCAGGATATGATATGAAGAATATGTTCTATCTTTGTATTTTTCATTCCATTTGGTGTTTTATATAATCACACTTCAGAGAATTCTAATAGTACGCTATTCTGAAATCTACCTAGATTGTTAAGATTAAAAAAGAGATAATATATGTGTATACACACGCGCGCGCGCGCGCGCGGCATATACACACACACACGCACACACGCGCGCGTAGTGCATATGTGCAGGAAAGCTACCCCCTCTTCCATGAGTACCCTGGGCACCGGCTCCAGCTCACTCAGCCTTCCTCCACTGAGCTGTGGGTGGTGGCTGGCAGAGGCGGGCATAGAGGTACACGAGGCCAGGCAAACACAGCCTGGAGGACTGCACAGGTGTCACCAACTCCTCTCAGCCACTCCGGCAGTCCTGCCACAGAACTTTCAAAGGTAATTCACCAATCATTTAAAATAATTGACCATTATTTTTCTTCTTTTCTGAATTGCCTGAGTTTTTTATTTACAACAACTCTATGAAATTATTTTAACCGTGGGACCATGTTAGAAATATATATTTCCATGTTTTTTGCTTTCATTTTGATTTTTGAGCAATCTAAAGATAACCCTCCCCCCCTTTCCAGACCTTTATGTAGCTTTTTAAAACCAGTATAGAAATTGTTTGCAGTATTTTCATGACCTTGATTGGTACATGACTCTGCATTTAGGCATTATTTATCTAAGGCGGGAGTAGGAGGAGAATACAACATAATGTTTAAGTGGTTTGTGTTTCTTACTGGTTACCCGCCCATCCATAGAATGAGGAAGGCTACTGCAGAAAAAAATTGTAAGGTACTTGTTACCAGTTCATTATTTTAAGATTTTTATATCTATATACATTTATTCATTTAATCACATTCAATATAAATGAAATTGGGTATGTTTTCTCTTTTCATGCTGTCTTTGACAGACTTTCCTTTGAGGACTATATACTAGTTATTTTCATAAATGCAATCAGATAGCTTAACTTCTTGTGTATTCATCAGTTTATCTAGCATGGGAGCCGTCTGTGCTTTGAAAGTCTGGAAGAGTTCTTCAGTATAAAACCTGACCATAAAACTTTTTGAAGTTTATTCTCTCATATACTTATTTTTATAAATAATATTCTGAGAAGTGAATGTGACATTGTTGAGTATGATATATGTTATCAAAACTTTTCTAAGGTTAAGTACCTTGGTTTTCCATGTTGAGTTTATTAATTAACAAGGAGGTCTTCAGAAGGCTATATTTTGTTATTCTATTTATGTACTATTAAAACTCAAGTTATCACCCCCTTGTCTTCCATATGATTTCAAATAATTTTTTGCTACAAGTTATTATTGCACTTGGATTTCTTTCAAAATAAATTTATTCATCATTTTCTTACCTTGTTATTTTTTAAATGAGTTTATCTGACACAGCAAAAAGAGAAAAGATAGTAAATTAATTTTTTGTAGTCTCCATCTAGATATGCAGGATATAGTGCACTAATAATAAAAAGAACAGGGCCTCCCCAGTGGCGCAGCGGTTAGGCGCTGCACTGTGGAGTTGTCGGCAGCGGTGACGCAAGTTCGACGCCCGGCCGGGGAGAATCCCACATGGCGGGGCAGACCTCTCCTGTCTTGCCTGCTGCTCCCCTCAGCAGTGTATTTCTGATCTGCCTGTTCTGCTACCCACTCCGTCTCTGTGAACCCTCTCACCACCCCACGCCTCTGGCCTGTACCCCAGCTTGTATGTATAAATAAAAAATAAATCTTTAAAAAAAAATAATAACAATAATAAAAAGAACACTTAAATAACTTTTTTGCCATATTTTATTATAACTCATACCACAATATCAGTTCCAAACCACACTGTTTCTTTTCAACAGACAGAATACCAATTGTGTGTTGTGGAGTGAGTCCAAAATTAAAACAAAGTTTTTCATCTTGCTCCATTTCAGGCACAGAGATCCAGATATAATAAAATGGAAACAATTTCAGCATATGTATCTTGAGATACTAGAACAGAGTGGATTTGAAAAGAGAGCTAGTAAAGACTTCTTTCATCATGATGCTTTTTTACATCCAGTTTTCTTGA
This sequence comes from Scalopus aquaticus, assembly GCA_004024925.1. Classification (NCBI taxonomy): domain Eukaryota; kingdom Metazoa; phylum Chordata; class Mammalia; order Eulipotyphla; family Talpidae; genus Scalopus; species Scalopus aquaticus. Next base: position 155,145 of record PVIJ01001236.1, on the reverse strand, counting down.
ACTTGACGTACCTATTGACATATAAGACAGTTCCTCTAAAGGAGTTTAACTACAGGTTTTATTACTTTTTCTTTTTCTGAAAAGATTTTATTGATGCTTATGGGGGATGGGAGTCATTCTTGACAGCCACCTTAGAGCAGCCAAGACATTGCTCAACTCCTCTTCCTCTGGCATCGTTGTGTGTCTCCACCCTTTTCTTGAGGAACTTGAGGGCCCACTCGTCCTCGGAGACCTTGAGCAACTAGGGCTCTCAGCTCATAGGGGCCAAAACCACACACATCCTGGATCATGCCCCCATGGACTCAGGTTGCTTGGGGAGGCGCCCCGCGGCAGCCATGTCTGGCTTGTTCACGTTCCTCGTCACCGTGTGGTCCTTGTTGAGGCGATGGCCGTGGTGGAGTGTGGAGCCATGGCAGGTGCTCTGCAGTGGCTGCTGCTGTGGGAGTGAGGTTCCTTACTTTTTAAGTATGAAAGTGAAAAAGATAAAAGATGTTGAAGGACTCATTTGAGTTTCCAAAAATTCAGTTACTCAGTACTAGATTTTTATGTAGAGTATTTAAGAAATACATTGAGATTAGAATAATTTGTAGCACCTTATTCAATCATAGTGTTAAAGTTACTTGACTGTTGTCTTCAGGGAAGGAATCAAAAGCCTAGAATAATGTTTTGCATGTTATTTTAAAAAATCATTCCATTTAGAGCTAGAAGGGATAATGCTCAGTGAAATAAGCCAGAAAGAGAGAGAAAAATATCGAATGGTTTCACTTATAACCGGAATATAGGTGAACTAAACAAGAAAGAGACATCTAGCAAGGGAGGGGGAGGTTAAGGGCTCAAAAAGGGGGAGAAAAGAGCACAAGGGACTATGGTGATGGTTCACTGGTGAATTGGTGGTGGGTAACCTATGGGGAATACACAATAATGTAAAAAATATGAATAATAAAAAAAATCATTCCATTTATATCATGTAGCAATTAACAGGAACGAGTTGTAAGAGTCCTTGTAGAGAGAACTGCATCTCACCTCCTGCTAAATTGTCTTCCATATATGGCTTTACTGTTTCGTTTGCAGTAACTTCCTTCTGTGTCAATCAAGATCAGATTCAAGTTTTAAAATACATTGTATGGCCCAGTGATAATTGCATTATAGTAAACTGAGTTGGTAGTTTTCTTAGAATGGATTATTGAGAAATAGCTACACTTGTCATAGGTCTTATGTGTGGTTATGAAGTGATTTCTTCCACATAAAATTATTAATTAAAGTATTACCTTTTTTCCCCTTTACTTCCCTGCCCCAAGTTTGACAGCAAAATGAATTAATCCATTATTAAGGTTTAAGTTGATAGATATAATTTTCTATGGGCATTCCTGTATGTTTGTTATTGCAAAATTTTGAAACTTATTGATGGTAAAATATGAAGTGATTTTTTTTTTTGCTTTGCAAGTTGATTGAATAGTTGACAGTATTTTAAAATTTTGACTAGTTGCTCAGAATACAAATGGCTATTTATCCATTGAAGCAAACATTGTTTCAGTATTATAAGGGGAGGAAAATCTTCCAAAGAGATGAATCCTGTATGAGAAGTTCTCCGCTGTCAGTATCAAGTCTAAGGTTGCAGTAGAATTAATATGAGTGATTTCTGTTTCTATGACAGTGAGTAAAGAAACTCCAAGGCAACAGAGCCTGTCATTGTTTCCATTGTGCTGCTAAAAAAAAAGCCTGCCTTATTGACTTCTTAGTTAGAAACAAAATTCACTTCCTTGTATTCAGTGTTTTGCTTGTGTACTGGTTTTCTGTGGCAGTTTCAAAACATTATTCTTATTCATAGACATCTCTAGTCATCTCATATAAGCATTGTATGTATATTATTGCCTAGAAACGTGATATAGTAAGAAAAAAAGAGTCAGCTCTTGTACATAAGTCATACAAGTGTTTAGTGACTTAACTTCTGAGACAGAATCCTTATCTACAATAAAAGGGGAAGTATTATCTTTCTCTTCTATTTGTACTAAGATTCTTATCAATAGTAAAGTCCGAAGGATCTTTTTTTCCCAGTTGTGCTGATTACATTAAGTTAAATTGAAATGTATGTAAAGCCCATTGTATGCTTCTAGGCTCTGACACAGGGTAAGAAAGCACACCAAAAATGTTAGTCCCTTTTGGAGGGCCACCCATCAGACAAACCATCCCAACCGCTCTGCATATATGCACTTACTAAGTAGAATTAAAAGACAGAAGAAACCCCCTATAGACAGGAAACAATACTCTTATTTCCTCTCTTCTTTAGTGGTTTCTCACTACTCTGAGAAACCAAAATCTACCTCTTGACAAGACAATGGCCATCTTTTCATGGTATAGCATATTTTGTTCCTTTAAAGTAAACTGACAAAATTTCTTGCAGCTTTCTCCTCCTTGAAACATTATGTAAACTAATGTATCCGTATAATGTTGACTGCTCTGATTTTTAAACTTTATTTTCTAATTATGGACATGATTGGTGCTACTAACATAACATTTTGAATAAGCCTTTTTTTTTTAAGATTTATTTTTTATTTATACATACAAGCTGGGGTACAGGCCAGAGGCGTGGGGCGGCGAGAGGGTTCACCAGAGACAGAGTGGGGAGCAGAACAGGCAGATCAGAAATACACTGCTGAGGGGAGCAGCGGGCAAGGCAGGAGAGGTCTGCCGCGACATGTGGGATTCTCCCTGGCTGGGCGTCGAACTCGTCACCACTGCCGACAGCTCCACAGCGCAGCGCCTAACCGCTGCGCCACCAGGGAGGCCCGAATAAGCCATTTTTTACTTTAACAAGGGACTTTAGTTTTCGTAAAGCTCGGAAAATAAAAATAGCCTCTAATTCCATTACTGATACTGTTTTATAGATTTTGTTTTAGGTTTTCCTATGCTTATGGAAAGATTTGTATCTTCCAATTGGACTCTTGTAGATAGATACTCCCTCATAACTTTCTTCACTCAGTGGTAAATTGTGTACATCTCAATATGTCTGTGAATATAGATCTCACAAAGCAGCACTATCCAGAAATTTGTAGGAATGGATTCTGAAGTCAGAGAAACCTGAGTTTTAGTCCAGTTCTGCCACTTGTGATAATATTATAAGCCTTAATTTATCCACCTGTAAAATAAAGGTATTAATAGCATGTACCATCTACAGTTATTTTATGTAAGATGATGAACGTAAAGTTTTTAGAAATATTTGGCAAGTAGGAAACAATAAATTTTAGCAATTTATAATAATTATTTTTGAGAGCTTTATATCTGTATTTTACGTGTATACCATGATTTATTTACATCTCCTATATTAATGAACATTTAAGTATTGGGCAGTTAGGGTGTTTACAGTTTTCTAGTATTATATAACAACTCTTGCAATGTATGTCCTTTAAAAGTAGATCTCTGTGTACTGCCTTATTTCCTTAGGACAAATTACTAGATACAAAATTGGTGTGTCAAAGGGAATGTGTATTTCTAAATATTTAACTATATTTCTAAACAGTCCTCCAGAAAGGTTGTGAGAATATCACTCTATCACTCATTATTGTTGAAAATTTGTCTTGTTATCTTTCAAAGTAACATATTTTCAGTTACTACCTTTGCTATAACTACTTATTTACAGGACAGCTAAAGTCATCCTTCATACATAATACAGAAGTATTTTAAAAATGAACATGGACTGCTTAGTTGCTCTTTAGCTGCCCTTACTAGAATATAAAAGGTTCCTCTTAGAGGAATGTTTTGTTATAAATCTCACTAAACAACTCCCAAGTTTTTAACATTTGGTACATACCTAGTTTGAATAATGTGTTAGTGGACTTTCCTTAAAGCAGTTTTTTAACGTCCTGTGCTGTTCTTAACAGAATGCTACTGGAAGTTTGGTGACTGAACTGGGTGTGGGTTTGACTTCTCATGAGCACAGAAGAGAGATGACTGGTGTGAAATTCTGTTTACATTGTGTCACTTAGCCAAGTTCCTCACGATAGGGCTTCCCCAATCTGTGAGCCACTATCAGGCCCTGACACATGGTTTTGCAGTATTTACCACACCATCACTGGCTGAAAACAAGACCGGCCCTCTTTAAAACATAACACCAGTCTTCTTTCCAGCAGTTTAACTGTTTTTATTTCCAGCAGGAAAGGAACTTTTCTCAGCTTTTTAACCGTAACAGTTTTCGTTGTTTGTGTTCAGACTTTATAACAAATGCGTGTATGGTGTCATTAAAATTTACAGACATTGTAGGAAAACATGAAGAAAATATAAAAACACTTACATCTCACAGCCCTGTGATAGACTATTAACATCCTATTGACCACATTTACACATACCCTGTGTCTTTTCCATGTGCCTTAAATGAGCCCATCCTTGTAAAATTGTGGTAAAGCACGTAAGATTTACCGCTAATTTTTTTAAGTGTAAAGTTCCATGGATGTAAGTACACTTTTGTGTAACCATCGCTACCATACAACTCCCCAAATTTTTCATCTTCCAAATTAAATTCTGTACCAATGCAACAGAGAGAGACCCCCCAACACACTTCCCTTCCCAGCCCCTGGTGTTCATAACCAAATCTTTTTTATTTTGTATTGAAGTAAAGTATCCACACAGAAAAGTGCATATATCACAAGTAGGCTGATAACCAAAAAAACACCATGAGGAAGGTAGTATTTTTAAGGTTTAGTATCAGCTTCCCGTTTTTATTTGCAGAGCAAATTGCCAGTGCTCTAATAGTAGAAATTCACCTTTTCTTAGCTGGGACATTGTTTCAGTTGATCCTGTTCTGTAGACTGGTGACTTGCCTCAGAGCTAGTAAGCCTGTGGCTCAGAGCATAATGAGGCTCTGTGCAGTAATGCGTCATGAGACTGTTTTTGCATAGAGCTTAGCCAAGGCTTTTGTAACCGCCCTTGGTTGTACCTTGTACTATATTAGTGCTTCTCAAACAGGAAGAATTTTCTTTTGCTGGTGCAGCTTGGCTGGTATAGCTCGTGTAGCTGGTCTGGTTACCTTCAAAGTAAGTGTGTACAGTTCTTGTAAACAATGGGTTTTTCTTGTTTAGCATTAATTGATTTTTAGCTCAGTATCTTATTGAAATTGTAAGCTTTTAAAAATACAAATTTAGGAAATAAAGGTAGAAGGAGCCAGTACAATGCAAAATTTCTTAGTATTTCTTTGCAAGAAAAGTTTGCAAAGATATGTTGTAAAACTTTGCAGTGTCTTTGGTATCAGAAATTACATTTTATAGGATTTAATTGTTAGAGATTGTTTGAAATGTAGATGTTAAGAAAAAGCAAAGTTCTTTCTGAAATCTCTTGGGGAGGGGCAGGGAAATCCACTATATTATCCAATTTTGTATACATCAGTTGCTGTAATTCACTTTTGCTGATGGCTACCTGTTTTATATCCCTAGGATTAGAAACTATCTTTTATTACTAGCAATAAAGATGACAACTATTTATTTTATGCCTGTGAGCTTTATGCAGAATAGCATGGAATGAAGTTGTGCTAGGTGTTTCATGAATCAGTAAAAGCTGTTTTACTGCCTCTAAGGCTTATAGCAAATTCTGTATTGAAAATTAAGATTCAAATGTGTGTGTGTGTGTGTGTGTGTGTGTGTGTGTGTGTACACCGATATGTGTGTTCATTACCATTATGGCTAAGTTAGACATAAATGTTTGCATTTACCTTATTTTTAGGTTGTTTTTTTATTCAGAAAATTAATGCAGAAGACCATTTACTGAGAGTTTACTATTTTTCTTTTGGCACTATGGTTTTTATTGGCAGTCTGTATCCAAGCCCTGCATCTCTGGATATTGCTTACCACCAATCCTCTTGCTCTAGGACATTGTTCAAGGACAGAAGAACTCAGAGTACCTTAAGGGTAATCAGTATAAATTACTTAATTTCCATATGCCTTGGTTTACTCATATTGAAAAATGCTGTTACGTATTGGAACAGAGGTTCAGGAAAGATAGATGAATAAATCCTAAGCTATGAATTTGTATAATTTTGTAAACATCCATAACATTGGACTGAAAAGACAAGTTTTATTACTTAAGAATGTTGGTATAAAATGCCAATGTTTAAATAACTAATCTTTGAAATCTATTTTGCTCTCTTAGGCCTCATTGTAATCCCCTCCTTCCTTTTGTGATTAAGTTTCATTTTATGTCTGTATTGAGATAGTTTCACTTTCCAGTTTGTGTATTTTTTTTTTCACTGCTGCAATGAAAATCTAATTAGGGAGAATTAGTTAAATGTCCCAAGGAACTGATTTATATTGCTACAGAAATAACAAATTGGCACTTTGACTTTACATGTGTTAACCACCCTAAGAAAGTATCATTTAAAAAAACCCAAGTTTAGGACAATTGCTAGGTTGCTGGAAAAGTGCAGTAAAAATGAATTATACATCATGCATATTTAGTATTGTTGTTGATACCCTGTCCATATTACAGTAATTACATGCCTTTTCTTACAAGTGGTGTACAGTTTACTATTGGAAATCTCTACTTTATCACTATTAGTTTAAATGTCCCTGCAAGTATCAAAATTGAAGCAGAATCACAGCTTTTTAAGTTCATTATATTAATGAATTTAATTCTTTTCACTTTCCCATAAGACAGAGCTAAGAGGGCCTTTAAATGATTTAAAACTTGAATAAAGGCAAGTAAGCTTTTTTCATGTAAACGTGCAAGTTATAGCCATTGATTTGAAAACCATGTTTTTAGCATAAAGTTAATCATCTCAGGATGAAATACCACCATAGTAAAAAACTCAAGTTACCAGGTTTGTGCCAGTCAAGGGAAGTTCTTGCCTCGGGCTTCAGTCTTTAACCTTGTCTTACATATTCCTTGTAATGAACCTCTTACAGTGGAGACCTTAACCTCATACTGAAAGCACAGAAGGTAACTACTTCCCGTTTCCACAATTTCCAGCCCGAGTTTAAGATTTGAAAGACCTAAAACTTCAAAACTTCCTTTGAATTTGAAGAGAATTCATAGTTCAGGATAGTATTTTTTATTTTTGAACATGTCTTCTACACTTGATGTGTTTTTTCCAACAACTATTCTCTTGAAGCATCTGCAGCAGATGACTGTTGGCAAAGTAAGTCAGAACTTTATATATACTAAGTGTAGGTTTACAGGACTATTTGTTTAAAAATACCCTGCCCTAATTTTCTATGTCTTCATTAGAATAGTGCCAGAACGCTGACATTTATGCCTTAGTATTTATACTTTTATAATGATAGCAACTTTCAGGGTGTTTTTTAAATTAGAACTGCAGTAGCACTTTATGTGAGATTACGTTTGAATGAGGGTAAATTCTGGTCATATTACCAAATAGGACTGGAAAGAGAATCAAAGATCTTCAGGTGAAATTTGCGTAGTATTCATGAACTATTAGGTTTACTTAAACATAAAATCCTAAAGTTGACTATTATTAAATTTCTGATCACTCTTTGTTTTCACTTGGGTTTTGTTTAAATAGCATTTGAAGAGACCCTGAAAAAGGTGTTTACTCTATGACCTACTCATTGGTTTTAACTTTTTTTTTTTTACTAGACATGAAAGTTTCAAAAAGACCCATGCTTGGAAGAAGGGGGAGAGGAGTTAGGCCTTCTGGCTATGTGTATCGGAAAGATGTTTAGATTCTGAGATATTAAAATGTATTCATCATTGCCTAAATTCTGTTTTCCTGTGGGCTTTTCAAGTGTTTCACAAAGTGTGTGGTGTTTTTGTAAGCTCTACTGTACTTTTCTACATCCTCCTTCCTTTTTAAAAAAACGTTAATAACACGGCCTTTATTTAAATAGTGCCTTCTCAGAAATCTGGAGCCCTTTTCACATCTTAAAGAAAAACCATACATATTTAATATTATATGCTTTGGTTTCTGTAAATGAAGACTTGCAGACAGCTTTTGTGACATCTTCTTTAAGTTTGACAATTGACAAAAAAAATAGGCCAACAAAAGGTTACTTAACTTTAACTATAATCATCTAATGACTCCTAACTCCCAAACTAACATTATAATCACATTGTGGGGGTTCTAATCAAATGTTTTATAGAGTGTAGATAGTTACAAATAAATAAAGATTGCTACATATTTCTACAGATACATTACTTTTCAGATTTGAAAAGTTGCAAGTATCTCACCATTTGGAAATGGCTATTCATCTCTAAGATGCCATCAATCATAAGACCATGGATTTAGAAACAGCTTTTCTGAGAGAAGCGAGGGGGAATACTTTTTTTATATGCATTAAGATAGAAGGGGGAGACTTGACTTTATGAGAAATTTTATGTATCTAGTACAGCAAATTTTAATTACAAGAATACAGATCTAATGTCCAACTTCTATTGTAAGAGCTTAAGACAAAGTCAGATTTTCCCCTTTCAATTAAGTTTGCCCTTTTAAAATGAAGTTTATATTATATAATTTTATTTACCTAGAATAAAGTAAAAGTAAAGTCATTGAGGAACACAATTAAATAAGTGGTTTTCCCTTTGATTTATGCTGCAAAAATGAAAATGTTTTAAAATTCTAAGAGATTTTAAAAACTGCTTTTTTGGGTTTAACAAATATATATATATACAGATTTCACCCAAATTCTTAAAATAATCATTCAGTTAACAAACACTATCACATAGTTATTTTGTACCACATACTATGCTAGATATAAATGCATCTCAGATCATAGTCACGTAATTTCACAAAATTAAAAAGATTATAATGTGAGAAAATTGATAAATAAATTTGACTATGATTTTTTTTAGTTTACTTATATATTCCTTCATTGATTCAGGAACATTAAAGCATAATTTTCCTTACAAACTTGACTTTTACATGTAGAGAAAATGTTAAATAAATGCCCTTGCAATAAAACATTTTCTTGCAAATAACTACTTCACTTTAATTCTTTATTCAATTCTTATTATCACCCTAGAAACTCTTACAGGAGATCTGCAAATTATCCATATAAAATTTTTAATTCAAAACTTTTGTGAAATACAGTATAGTCTATACTAAGCTTCTTAGAAAAGAAAAATGATGCCTTTAATAATTTGGTATTTAAATCAAACCAAAAGTACCACTTTAGTATGTCATTAACATACAGGAGGAGCCTAAAATGTATGTATGTCACGTGTACTTTTTTTCTTTCTCTTTTACTGTGACATCACCTGGGAAAATCCAGAAGATTGGATAGCCAAGAAATGCCTAATCAAGATTCTGCTGTACATTTGAACATGGTGGGTATTTGAATATTTCCGGTTCCACTTATTAATGGTGCATCTTCACCACTTTTATCTCTGTCAGATAATTATGGGATTCTGTAACTTTGTGTAGATCTTTCTTTACAATATGTGACACACGTTAGAACCTCAAATATTGTTAAATTGAATTTCAACTTATCTATGATTCTTTTTGTTTGAAATATAATGTGCATTATAGTATTCCTAAACATCTAAGGTAGCTACACCATTCCTTTTTATGCTAAGTTATCCTTCCTCGGCAGCAACACACTTAAATCATACAGCGTGAGATGTTTAAAAATTTCTTGTACAAGAACAGAGTTTATTATATTATAGATAATAGGGTGAGATAAGAAAAAGATAGACTTTTGAGTTAGAACTGGCTGTAGATCTTAACTCAGTCCTTAATAGCGGTGATAGAATGGGGGGGGGGAATCTCACTGTTAAGAAATGAGTAGAAAGCTGCCAATATCCTGTTTTTATTCATTTCCCCCCAGCTTTATTGCAGTATAAATAGCAACATTTTAAGATATTTAAAGTGTACAAAGATATAATTTAATAAGTACATATTATGAAAGGATTCCTCCCATCCCTTCACATATCACCTTTATTTGGTGAGAACATTTAAATTCTATTATCTTAACAAATGTCATTTATGCAATAGAGTATTATAAACTAAATAGTAATCATGCTAAAATTAGATCCTCAGATCTTATTCATCTTATAACTAAAATGTTCTTATTAACATTTAAATTTAAAAGTTTGTAAAGTACCTAATAACATATAGTAGGTATTTCAGTAAAATTTCTTTTCCTCAGTAGTTTTTAATTTCCTTTATATTAGTGAGTGTTTTAACTGGGTAAGTGGCATAGTTTGTTTGTTTTTTTAAAGATTTATTTATTTATGCATACAAGCTGGGGCATAGGCAAGAAATGTGGGAGGGTGAGAGGATTCACCAGAGAAAGAGTGGGGAGCAGAACAGGCAGATTGACTGAAATACACTGTTGAGGGGAGCAACAGGTGAGGCAGGAGAGGTTTGCTGCGCCATGTGGGAAACTCTGACTGGGGGTCGAACTCGTGCTGCAGTTGCTGCAGATAGCTTCATAGTGCTGCCACTTAACCGGACACACCACCGGGGAGGCCCCGTAAGTGGCATAATTATTTGCACAGTTGGGGAAAAAAATCATACCCATTCTCCATATTTACGGTGACATAATCCTAAAAATCACTGTTTTTCCCTCTCTTGTAAAGAGGACAACTGCCTCATCTCTTTCTTATTTTTCTTCTTGATCTTTTTTGTTGTTTTCCCCTCTTTTCCTATTTTTTCATCCTTTCTCTTTCTTTCTTTTTCTGGTTTCAGCTGAAGAACATTACATTATTTAGCACACAAAGAACTTTGTGTCACAATTAATAAATATTTTGCTCAGCTTAACTTTCCTCATCCAGTGTATGAAGGGAGATGAAAGCTGACTCACAGAGCGGATTAGGTTGTCAGTGTAGTCCTGCTGTAAAGGATGAGGTGTGAAGTTGCTATTCAATATGGCCCAATATTGACAGTTGCATATGGCTCAACCTAACGCTTAGATGTGATTGTTTATCCATTGCATGATCAGTATTTGAGTCATTGGTATTGAGCATGTATTTCTGCTATGTAGATTGAAATCAGTAAACATTTTCTTGCTCAAGTTGACTTTTTTTCAACCAAAATGGAATACAAGTGATGTAAGAATGTGATTTGTTGGTTTGTAATTGCTGTGAAGCTAAAAGGTGATATTTACATTTTGTTTTGTTTTTTTTTTAAGTAATACTGTATTATCTTACACAATTTTTACTCTGGGTTTGCTTTTCTAAAACTGTTGCTTTATCTTTTGGGTTGAAAGCTTCATGATCTGGGTCCAGTTTTCTCATTCCAGACATCACACACACCTCCTTATACACTTAAGTTCTAGAAAAACAGCTATTTATTGTCCCACCCAAATCATTCACTACACTTTGACTCCTTCCAAATCTCATCATATCCAAACCCTACATCTCCTCCTTCGGCCCTAGCAGAGGTAATCACAGTTTATTATGGCCTTCTAATATTTTTTCTGGACATTTTGGCAATCTCTTAGTTATTTGGGTTGCTATTTTACAACCCTTATTAGAGAACATGTGCCATGAGTATAAGCTGTGTATCTTCTAAAACTGTGTCTCTCTCACAGAGCTGCTTAAGTTATTGTCTTATACTGAATGATTATATGGTAAGTGATGAAAGAATTTGGCCTACAGTGGAGACAGGTCACATTGTGGTAGGGAGAGGGAATTGGCTAGCTCTGAAATTTAGTAATGTTTGATCTTCCAAATATATCATAGAATCACTGATATATTTGGAATTAGTGACTTTAAACCTACATCTTTTATGTAGTTACATCAAAATTGTAGTGCCCAGTCTTTTGTACCAAGGCAGTAATTAAGCCTTTTGCTTATGCCATATATGAACACTAGAAAGCCAAGAAAGAATATTTCCTCTGAGGGCTTTGGACAGATTCTTAAGTAATTTATACTAATTTTCACATGGCCAATTTTTAAGTAAAATACAGGTAAGCGTCATTAGGGCAATATTAAGATAATTTAAAGCCCTTAGCAATAAGCATCTGTATAATTAAAAGTACAGATATATTAAAAAGTACTTAAAGTACAAGTAATTTTTTTATCTTTGGTCAAAATGTGAATCATAATCTTTATACATTGTGAGCTAAATAATAACTCCTAATACTAGTTTGTGTTTAATGTATTTTTATAAATAGGATGCACTTACATATTGTTTTTTTCTTTAACTAAAATTCAATACTATTTTTTCATAATAAACAGATTTAATTTTTGAAGTTGTCGTTATATCATTCTGGGAATTAGGATGGTCATTAGTCTGGGAATTATTATTGGATTGGTGATACACAACCAAGCTTAGACTGGCAGCTTAGACTATACCATGCAATAATCACTTATATCTTGTCTCAGTATATTTGCAAGATACTGTTGAATAATCTCTCATTGCTATAGAGTTGTGAATAAAGCTACAGAAATTTGAAGTCAACTTCTATAGAAATCAGTGCTTTTTTAACTAAGTAGACTAATGATTAGGAATTTGATTTCTCTTTGCAAACACAGTATATAAAGATCAGACAGAGTAAGTGTATTTTAAGTTTTTCTTAGACATCTATAGTCTGAATGTTGTGTAGTGTTGAATCATATGTAGCTCCAGGCAACTGAAATACCTTGATTTTTGTCGGTAAAGCTTTACTCCATCCCCCAAATTGTACACTATGGATCTTATTAAAAAAAAAAAAAAAAACTTGTTTTCTTTTGTTCACAAATGATGGTCATTTTAGCCCCTTATTTATTTTCCATAAAGTTGTATTGTAACCAAATTGAAAAGTCCTGAGACAATTCAAACTAACTTGCCCTTCAAATTACAGGGGTTATTTAAGTGTTATTTAAGTGCCACCAAACAGATATGTTTTTGTCCAAGAGGAATATGAAGAAGGAATTTGAGGATGTGAAAAGTACATGATGTCAGATTAAATGCATACTCCTTCGGTATGCTTCTTAATGTTCTGATAGTCTTTGACATGTTTCATAAAGTATTTTAAATTTTTTAGGCTGCATCTCAACTTGCTGAGATGTATTTATCATATTTTAGTGACATTATATGTGTGCTGCAAAGGGTGTTTAATCTATTACTGTGTAACCCAGGGCAAATTATTATTTTTAATATTCCTTACAACTATGTCTTCCACCCCTGTTGTTTTCTCTGAAGAGAATAGCTGCTCTTTCTTTTGTTTTCATCTCTGTGCTGCTTGGATAGTTACTACTTTATCTAAAATAAGTGGATTGTGTGTTGTACAGAAGCAGCAGTACCAATTCTACGGGTTCTCTTATCAGGCCCTAGTGACACAGAATAAATCAACCTTACAATTGGTAGCCTAGCAGAAGAAACCAGCCTGCTTAGAAGTAGTCTTCATACTATTCTCCTATCTATTACCTGAAACTTGAGAACATAATTTACTTAAGTCATGAAATTTTCCTCTGTATGGATATAATGAAATAAGATGAATTCCTTGCTGAAAATATTGCTGGTGCATATATCCTCTGTTGCTTTCAATAATGGATTATTGAACCAGCCTATGCTGATTACTGTGCATCTGTCATTTAAGACAGATGAGAGCAGAATTTAAATTTGCTAGTTGAGGGTTTATAAAGAAGCTGCACAAGTAATATTCCAAAGCAGCTATAGTTCCTAAAGCTCAGAAGGAAAACAATTTAAGTATTACTCATCTTCATGTCCTTAAGCATCTAGCCAGTGTCTTGCTAAGTATTTGCAAGTATTTCTTAAACAAATTAATGGATTAATAAGTGGGGAAAATGGAATGCAGAGACGAGTACCTACTTGTTTTCCTGATGTATTAGAAAATCACTGTAAAATAGATAACCTTCTTTAACTTGTTGAAACCCTTCAAAGTCCAGTTAAAAGAATCACTACTGTAAGTTGTCCTATCCTACATATTATAGATTTTTAGAATTCAGTGGCATGTACCTCCAGGTTTCTCATTTATGGAGAAAATTTTAATTTAGCATTTCTCTTTTCTGTATACATATATATTCATCTTCTGGTCTCTGGAAACCATTTTAGCTTTTTTTCTGATTTTCTAATTTTGTTGTTTATGTCGAAACGATATGGGACTTGATAGAATTACATGGTCAGATTCTCTCGTTAGCAAAGAGAATTTTTCATAGTCGTGTCCTTTGTACACATGAAATGTGTTAAGATTGGTGACAACATATGCAAAATAATTGTGTAAAATAAATTAAGATTATTTGGTTACAAACCATTGTAGATCCTTGATTTGAGGTTCTGTTCCTGTTTTTTTACACTGTGGGGTAGACTATTAAATGATCCTTAAATTCCTCCTCATGGCCTCTTTGTACACGTACTGTAAGAGCACTGTGCCTGTGCTGGTTTACGCTGATCAATTTCGTTCTATCCATGATAAGGTGGAAAATAGAATATTTAACATTAAATTGGTGAGCGGCACCACAGTTGTCATAAACCAGCCTAATAGCAGCCTAAGCCGCAGGTGGTCTAATACTTTTCAGCAGTTGTCTTAACTTGAAACAAATCAAAGTGAAATTTATGCCAAGAACGATGAAGTTATGTGGGATATAGTGCAATAAAGGAGCAAAGATCTTAAAGTAATTTTTCATGTTAAGTGTATTAGACATTTTGATCACCTGTACAAAGGTAAATGTGGGGAACAATTATATAATATTTGCTTACTTTTTGAACAAGTGTTTTTAAATGTAAAATGGATATAAACTAAATCTTAAACAGAAATGTTCTTATAAGAACCTCTTATGACTAAGTTCACACAGTCTTGATTTAACCCTAGGATCTTATGTTAATGAATTCTGTTAAAAACATGTTTTAGCTATGTGTGTAATATTAATTTCAGAAAGTCAGATGCTAAAGTATACAATGAGAATGAAAAACTGTGTATATATGCACATTTATCATAAAAATGGAAAATAAAATGAAAATGTTAACTTGATTGTTTTCTAATAATAAGATCTAGGCAATTGTTGTTTTCTGTTTTATAGTTTTTTCTATTATTTCTGTGGTAAGCCTGTATGACTTTTGTAATTAGAAAAATTACACTTCCTGGTAACGTGTCACAAATACAGTTTATCTTAATCTTCTAGATGAAAACTGAAATCCTTAAAAAAAATTGTGTATATAAAGGACACTTTGGTGATTTGCTTTTTAAAAAATAATGTCTCAATCTTTTACATCTTTAATTAATATAAACTTTTACTTGGTATTAAAGAAACCTAGGAAAAGAAGAATTTTTAAATATTTCTTTTCATTTTATCTTTAGATGCCAGAATTCCAGAAAAGTTCAGTTCGTATGAAGAACCCTACAAGAGTAGAAGAAATTATCTGTGGTCTCATTAAAGGAGGAGCTGACAAACTTCAGGTAAGGGATTGTCAAGAAGCCCTTGATAGTAAGCCTTTACTTTTAAAAAGCTCAAGTAGTCTCATTCAAGTCATGTTTTGCTAAAATCTGAATAAAGAAAATTTAGATGGAAAAGGTTTGTCTATCCTTTTAAAATGTAAAATCTAAAATATATACCTAGAATTGGTCTAAGAGAATAACCTGTTGAAACAAACAATAATTAATATCCCTGAAATAAATTTAACTTTTCTTTAATATTAAGTTCTGAACTGACTAATCTTATACACATAAGTATTAAACCATTTTAAAAATATTATCAAGAATGTAAAATGTAAATAAACATCTTAAATAATAATCTTAAAAATGTGTACAGTTTCAAGTTTTCAATCTTTTAATTAAATCTTAGGCACAGCAGACCTCTCCTGTCTTGCCCACTGGTCCCTTTAGCAGTGTATTTTAGTAAAATCTGCCTGTTCATTTCCCCACTGTCTCTGGTAACTCCTCTCACCCCTCCACCCCCGCACCTCTGGCTTACACCCCTGTTCTTCTGCACACAAAGACACACACACATACACAAGTGTAAATAAAAACAAATAAATAAATAGAAATAAATCTTAGTAGTTCAAATTAAGATGTAACTTTCTTAGGGGCAATGGATTTTAAACATTTCTGAGAAAATATTTAATCCAATCAAACTTTCAAGAACTGGCAGAGTATTACCATGTATCATTCATTCACTGGTATAGTTTACATGGACAAGTTAAACCCAGAATTTAACATTCTCAATAACTAAGAGCTTCCTATAGTTTTTAATTGCTTTCACTGCATTTTTATACATTGCCAAGTGGTATTTGTGAAATGTTTCATGTATCAGTTCCCACTGCAAACTCCTATATTGAGTTTCAGATTTGGTGATAGTGCTAGTTAATCAAGGCAATTCTCATGATTTTCTATATGAACCTCATTAGATCACTCAATAAAGAGAAAATAATCTACATTGGGAATGGTGACCCATGTTTTAATGAGGCATATGGTAGGCAGCCTTAATAGCTGTGTTTTTATAATACTTTTTTTCCCTTATCTTACAGATAATAACAGACTTTGATATGACACTGAGTAGATTTTCCTATAAGGGGAAAAGATGCCCAACATGTCATAGTAAGTGTGGCATTCAGAAGTGAACTATATTTTATCTATATAATTTCTACCTGTGTTACCTAAGGTTGGCTGGATTGGTTTTGTTTTTTTCTCTTTCTTCTTTTTGGATATTGAAAGTGAGGAGACCTGTTTTTTTCTTACTATATTTTGAAAACTTGTTATTTCTCGTGTTATATAAATGGTTATTTTCATGTATGACTTTGGTTGCAAGAAGAATGAATACTTCTGAAATTTCTTTCTTCAGCTGTGATCTGTTCACTATTTAAGGAAAATTAGTATAGGTTTTAAACTTTGGATTGACATAAAAAGACAGCATTTATCAAGTGGTCTGTATTTTCTAGGAATGTTACTAAATGTGTATGTTGTTTATATATTAAGAATTTATAAATTAAATAAAAAGGTAAATCATAAGTATATCTCAAGTTAAACTCTTGCTAAGGTAATATACCTTTTAATGTTTTCCAAACATGGAAGCGAGTTTCTAAAATAATACTCTCCGGTCTGATAAGCATCAATACAAGCTCTCTGATTTACTATTGGTACATATGTAATTTAATAAAGTAGTTTGATAATTTATATTTATGTATTATATACTCAATGTGTATATATTATATATAACATACATAGTTCATATAAAAATCATGCCTTTGGTCCGCTAATTCCTCTTTGGAGAATTTCTAAACAAATAATTCCTATTTGGTGGAAAAAGCTTTACTTACAAAAACAGTGGTAACTAAGTTTAACATAGATTGGGCTTTCAGAAAAGTCACGACACATTTTTGCTTGGAAAATGTAGAAAAAATATATCATGACTTTTACGACAACCTAATATTTATAATAGCAAAAATTTAGAAACAACCTACAAAGTTTAATAATGTGAGAATGTTAAAATGTCATGCCGACATACCAGAGAATATCAGCCATTATGAATGATGTTTAAGGGAGATCTTTTTAGTTACAAGGAAAAACACACAGTACAATGTGAAGTGAAAAAGCAAGCAGAGTTCAAAACTAAGTCTAGTGTAATCTTTTATCTAATTGAGCTGCATAACACTTAAGGCTGAAAGGAAATATAATGAAATATTTTAGTAATTTATGTTCAAATGGTAAAATAATACTGGTTTCTTTACAATAATATGTATCAGAATTTCACGTTACTAACTTTTTTGTTAAAAAAGAGTCAATTTCAAAGATGTGTTCTTCCTTTTAATTAAGAAGGAAAATCAAAAAGGGACTGGTCAGTGTACAGTTCTTAGTGTATGAAGACTATGAATTATCTACCTGAGTGGTGTAACCAGTCATTGAACCTTGGGCTTTAAACCATTCGATTCTCTATCAACACCATGCACATTACAGTGCTAAGATCAAAAAGTTGTAGTGACTGGGCAGCTGACGTGGGATTTTTAAACTTAAGACAAAAATGAGAAGTTCTTTATAGTAGTGGTAGCATCAGTCAGTTTTCTTTTTAATGGCTGCTTTACTTTCTCTTTAGATGTTATTGACAACTGTAAGCTGGTTACAGATGAATGTCGACAAAAGGTAAACATTAGCAACAACCCAGAGTTAGTCAAAGACATCATTACCCTTTTTGCCTGAGAATTTAATTTCTTCAGATTCGTTCATACAAACAGGAATGAGTGCAAAGCACCGGGGACATAGAAAAACAATAAAAATTCAGTTTATTGTATGGATTATCATTTTCATCGTGTTCTAAAAACAAAATTAATAGTACCTTTTTAACAACAGCAATAAAACGTTTGTAAATACCTTTTAAATCATAAACAAAATATTCTGGTGCCTTACATGACTAGAGAATAAAAATAAAAGAACTTTGCTTCTGTATGTTTTGTTCCATGTATTGTTCAGGAAATTGCCTCCGTTCTCTCAGGTATCTCTCTTAACAAAATAAGATTACAAATGTGAATCACATTTCATTCTTTCATATAAGAATGCAAATTGTTTTGGAGTGATAATTTATTATTCAGTTTCATCAAATTGCTGACCCAAAAGAACTTTAAAAAGTTATAAAGGTTGCTTTTTTATAGTTGTATTTAGTAACATGTAAAGTAAGATCAACAAAGAACTCTTCAGTGAATATATTAGCTAGATGATCGTGATCTAATCTTTACATTATAAAGCAGTTTTTGGAAAACACTTATTTAGGCTGTTTTACTTTCCATAAAACCAAGCAACTTAATTAACAACTCTGTAATTCTCCTTCCTGATTAAGTTATTCGTTTCTTTCTAGTTACTGCAGCTAAAGGAAACATATTATGCAATTGAAATTGATCCTGATCTTACTATAGAAGAGAAGTACCCTTACATGGTTGAATGGTAAGTGCGTATTAGGCAGTGAGTGAGTAAAAATATAATAACATTGTTGTTACTGTAAATATTTCATTTTTCCCCTGTCCTGCATATAGATTCATAAATTACACTGGTCAACAGTCAGATCGTTACTGACTTAAAAAGGCCCTAATCTGTAGTATCTTGGTGTGCTGAACATGAATATAACCCTGGAAATTTTTTATTAGCTCTCGTTTTGAAGATATTTCATATAATTCATTTTCTATGTTTCACCATGTAAATTTATCCAGTAGGACTGCAACAACATCCTAAATCAGCCTAGAATGATGTAATATTGCATCACATGGCATAATACCATCATGCACACGTCATCCAGAGTTGATTGCATCATTTTCTGATGCAATGCAATACAACTGCCAGGCAGCTGCTGAAGTAAGCTGACGTCAGCAGTGCACTATAGAAAGCCCTGTCAGAAAGGTTGAGCATTGAAAATATTTCAGACTTTGTGAGAGACAGTTTAAGCTACTGTTCCATAGAACTGTTCTTATTTTATCCATTTAGGCACAATACAGAACAGTAATGCCTCGAAAGTGCATTAATAGCGTGGACAATTTCTGTTCTATTTGTGGGGAAGTGACATTTGCCAACCAGAAGAAAAGTATCACTTTTCAAGGGAAGAAGACTTATCATCTTTACTTTGGATGCAAGTTGGCGACCAAGACAAGCCTTGGGCCTCGCATATATGCTGTGCTACATGTACAACACAGCTTTCACAGTGGTTAAATGGCAAAAGACCATCAATGCTGTTTGCAGTCCCCATGGTCTAGAGAGAGCCAAGCAACTACATAAAAGACTGTTACTTCTGCTTGGTTCTACCTCTTTCCGGCAGAATAGCGAAGCCAAAGAAATCGAGAATAGTCTACCCAAATACTCCATCTGCATTGAGACCAGTTCCACATGGTGAGGGACTTCCTATTCCAGAACCTCCAGCAGAATATTCTCTTGATTCATATGATGAGAGCAAGGGTGAGGCGACCTGTTCTTCTCCTGTTCCATCAGCATGCAGTGATCCAGATTTTCACTGTGGTGCATCATCAACCCCACACAGACTAACAGAGGAAGAATTCAGTGACCTGGTTCGTGATTTGGACTTATCCAAGAACAAGGCAGAATTGCTAGGATCAAGACTCCAACAATGGAATCTTCTAGAAGAGGATGTCACAATTACTTTATACTGAAAGTGCCACCAGCAGTTGGAGCCTTTCTTCAGAAAGGAAAGTACTGTGGTATTATGTTCCGATATTGAGGGCCTCATGAATGCCTTAGATATCACTCATGACCTACAAGAATGGAGACTATTTCTAGACTCTTTGAAACTGAGTCTTAAGGCTGTGCTTTTGCACGATGGAAACCGTCTTCCATCCATTCTATTCCTGAACAGCTGTACGAGAGACAAGCGAAGAAATCTAAGAAGCAGTCTATGACTTGGTTTTTTACAGGTATTAACCGTAGGCCTATTACTGTTGGCATGCATTTCGTGATGTAAGCATCAATTTATTGCAGATTACAAAAAAAAAAACTAGAGCCAGAATTAGAATTTGACTGTCATATTCATGTTGAGCACATACAAGTTGATAGGAAATGACTAGTTTTATTTCAGTAACATGACTTGTAAAAATTTGTTGACCAGTGTGATCTAACGAGTTCTACAATGGTTAAATGTAATGAAATGAATTCTGATTTTCTGATCACTCTAAATTTAATATCCTGCACATAAGCCTTAAATTTAAAAACTTATTGAAGTTACATAGATAAGATGTGACTAAATGCATGAAAGAAATTTAACAGGAGTTTGAACTCAGTTGGAGCCAGCAGGTGACAACAATACTGAGAATTGGTGTTGGTTGCATTAATCAAATGCAGCATTCTAAGCAGACCACACTGAAAGCATTGTGTTGAGTCCTGGGAAAATGCTGTTGAGAGAAATGTTGACACACTTAGAGTGTCAGAGGAATTCACTAAGATAATCATAAGAATTAGTGCCACTCCATTTGAGGAACATTTCAAGGAATAGAGAATGCTTTGATTCAGAAGCAACAACTTTCAGAATCTTAGAAGACCAGGAATGATGTTATTTATTTTTATTATCCCACTGGCTAACAGAGTACCTGGCACGCTTAATCATTTTTTATGGTATAAAATGTTGAAAAGAAGTTAGACTCACTGTATATGCCTATAGAAACCAGAAGTGTGGGCCTCCCTGGTGGTGCAGTGGTTAAGCGCTACACTGTGGAGCTGTCGGCAACAGTGACGTGAGTTCCACACCCGGCTGGGGAGATTCCCACATGGTGCAGACTACCTCTCCTGCCTCGCCCGCTGCTCCCCTCAGCAGTGTATTTCCGTCGATCTGCCTGTTCTGCTCCCCACTCTGTCTCTGGTGAACCCTCTCGCCGCCCCCTGCCTCTGGCCTATACCCCAGCTTGTAAGCATAAATAAATAAATCTTTAAAAAAAAAAACAGAAGTAGAGCTAGACTTGGGAGACTTCACAAGACTGGTTTCCGCATGGTGAAAGAAAGGGCTGTCTAGCAATTAGAACTTTATGGAATAAGTTTCCTGGGGCATATGATCTCACTGACATGATGGCAGCCGGCCCAGGCAGAGTGGAGGGTTGCTTAGGAATATTATAGGAGTATATTTAGGTAAAAGGTAGTGAGGTTCTAGAGGCCTGTTGTATTGAGATGCTGTGACTATACATGTTTATATGTAGTTATAAAGCACCTATATGTAAATTTTCCATCATATTTTTTCTGATGGTCACTGACAGTATCATTAGTATTTAAGCATTTCATGAACATTCAGACTACAAGTGGGTGAAAAAATGCCTTTACTCTGATTCTTATTGCAGAGCAATGATTATGCCTCCTTAGGTTATACTCAGTTCTTATCTGTAGGCTGAAGAAAGATTTATACATCATATCCACTGATTATCTTAGTTACACAGTTAAACTAAGCCAGAGTTTATGGAGAACTAGGAAATGCTTAGGAACAGGTATATCATTTGAAACGTATTTTCTATGCATTCACTGCTGGTGAATTTAAAATTTAAATCTAAATTAAAATCTAAAATATTGTATTTTCTCACATTGAAGAATGCTTTGTAACAATAATAGTTTTAATTTGCTTTAACTGATATTCTCTTTTTCTTTGGTTATAAACTCCAGGTATACTAAATCACATGGTTTGCTTGTTGAACAGGCTATACCAAAAGCTAGACTTCGAGAAATTGTGGCAGAATCTGACATTATGCTCAAGTAAGTTTCCTGGGTATCTTCTGTTGTATATTGTTTACAGACAAACTATTGTTACATATATATTCAAGTATGTATTTTTATTAAAATAATCTATAAGAATACAAAAATATACCCAAAACATGCCATCTATCACAAAATAGCGGTGAAATAAGGACATGTTAGAATAATAATGACATGTTTAACATGAAATATGAAAAGAATATTTATTAATCAAATTAAAAAGGATTTAGCTAAGTACTCCGATTTCTCAATTTATGCGTCTAGAATCTGAATTCTCAAAAGTTTTCTTGAAAACTAAGGTAAATGTTTTAGCAAATAATATTTGTAATATGTGAACTACAAGAGATAAACATTTTAAAGCTTATTTCAAATACTGTTTACCACCCCTTAAATTTTTCAACCCATTAGGCAGGCATGATGATGTGATTTTTTCCATTTTTTTCTTTTTTTTGTTTTTTAATGATGCTACATTTTAAAGTAATCTGCTTATAAGGAAGAAAGCATTAAATTCTCAGGAAGAGTGAAAACAAGTAGTAAGTATTTCCTTCCTTTGGAGGCAGCTGACTCTATAGCCAAGGAAGAGTAAAAAGGGAAGAAAAGGTTTGAAGATCATGAACTACCAGGTTTAGGCAGGAGAGATGCCAACTTATAAGAGAAAACAGCTAGTTACTGCCACTCTGCTTTTTTAGCAATGGTGGGTAAGTGAGCAGGATGGACCAGCAGGTCTTTCGGGTCACCGTGATTGAGCTTCTCAAGGTGTGGTTAGCATTATTTGATATTAAATAGTGTAAATTCTGAATCATAGTCCTATATCCATTTTCATTGTAGCCTAAAAATCAGCTAATTTGTGCTATTAATATTTATTAAAAGGAGGGTAAAGTTAACTTGTTTGAAAAACTAATAGTAGTGTCGCAGACATCAGTGATAGCCCTAGTGGGCAGTGTTTTAAAATGAGAATATGAGTAAACCGAAGAATTAGGTGGAGACATTTGGTTTTTTAAGCTTCTAGGTGAAAAGGAGATATTTTTTGTTCATTAACATTTTATACCCCCATCTTTCAGAGAAGGATACGAGAATTTCTTCGATAAACTCCACAAGCACAATATCCCTATGTTTATATTTTCGGCTGGAATTGGTGATGTACTAGAGGAGGTTATTAGGCAAGCTGGTGTTTATCATGGAAATGTCAAAGTAGTGTCCAACTTCATGGATTTTGATGACAACGTAAGAATATCAAATCATTCTTCAAAGTTATTTTTAAAATGTGAAAATATTTGAATCACCTAAATGTATGTTATATATTATTTAATATGTATTCATTTAATTAGGCCAACTTGATAAGTATACTGTGAGAGTTATCTCCCCCACTGTTGTGTCCATAGCCATGTGTTAAAAATAATATTCCCTCCTTAAACTTTTGTTCTCCAAGCTGTAGACTGATACTGCAATTATTAAAACTTCTTTTAAAGTAACTTAATGTAGCAACTCTGAAGACTTAATATCCATAGGTGGAAAGAAGTGAATGAGAACTGACATTATTTAAAGAGTTCTCTAGTCAATGCAGTATTTATGTTATACATAAAATTGGGCCATTTCACTAGGAACCAAATGAAAGTAATTGAATTTTCAACTCATTGTGTTTAACACTTAAGTAGTCTCTAGAAAGTCATTTACTCTCAGAGCCTTTCTTCTCATGAATGTGAGAAAACAATAAATAGAATTTGTAAAATGCAAAACCTATTATCTCAAAGAACTTATATTTTTAATAGGGGGTGCTCAAAGGATTTAAAGGAGAACTAATACATGTATTTAACAAACATGATGGTTCCTTGAAGAACACAAAATATTTCAATCAACTAAAAGACAACAGCAACATAATTCTACTGGGAGACTCTCAAGGAGACTTAAGAATGGCAGATGGGGTGACCAATGTTGAACACATTCTGAAAATTGGGTATCTAAATGATAGAGTAAGTATATAGATGTGTCATTTAATTTTCTTTTAAGAAAAAAATAGGATGAAATGTTATAAGCAATTGTTATGAAAGGTGCCTGACAAAGTAGCTACTTTAGAGACATTTTGATTGCTCTTGACTTTGGGGATGATTAAAGGAGTTCATGCATGCCAATTATTGGGGGAAGAGAGGGTACACTTTCTAAATGAGGTCTCTCTGGCCTCTACCCTCTAGGTGCCATGAGAATCAAAATGTCTCCAGACATTGCCAAATGTTCCTTGGGCACAGTCTTCCCCAGTTGAGAATCACTGTACTAGAAAGAAGTCATTTTGGGAGAAAAGCCACTATGTGGGAAAATTTCTATGTCAGTGAGTCTTAAAAGTTTGGAAGTATTTCTTCATTTCATAGATTTTATGGAAGTGAATTAATTTACATTTTGCCCAATAGAGCTAATATCACAGTGAAAATTATGTGACACTTAGTTCTTCTTCCTGTATATTAATTCAATTTTCGTATCTATGTTGTGTTTAATTAGGTGGATGAGCTTTTAGACAAGTACCTGGACTCTTACGATGTTGTTTTAGTAAAGGAGGAATCTTTGGAGGTAGCTAATTCTGTCTTACAAAAGATTCTATAAAGAAGTATTCTTCAAGAAGACGTCTCCTGTGGGTGCATTTTATGCAAGAGCTGCTCATTTATTCATCTGCTGAAAGACTCTTATTTATATTATATTCTTGCTCTTGAAGTTTTTCCTTTCCACTGCTGAAGTATATTTTCAGACATGCTGAATCTATCAACTGGAAACTCCATTTTCTCCACCTCTCGCAACCCACTCCTCACCGTATTTTTTAACAGATTTTTTAAAAAAGATCATTAAGCCAAAATTTTAAAAATAACTCCCTACCTTTGCAGAGTGAATTTCATAGTTTAATGTTACCGGGAAATTTTTGAGGAGTCTTTATACACTCAGAAAGCTTATAGAGGTTTAAGAAGTTTTATGAAATGTTAAAATAATGTTCTTGGTTTTAAGTACTGTCATTTTTCTAATTGGGGTGCATTGTGCTGATGGTATCACAATCTTTTGAAGTGTTTTGTTTGGTTATTTTGTTTGGTGTGAAAATCATTATTTAACAGAAAATATTGGCACTTGGTGTTTGAAAATCAGTATCCACTTTCACTAATCATAAAATGTTTTGTGTTGAAGCACTCATAATAAACATGAAATGAAAAGTTTTAATTCTACTGTCAAGACTAATCTTAAGTCTAAGAGTTTCAGAAACAAACACAAGTAGGAAAAAAAAAGGTCTCACAGTGACTAAAACTGCGGAGTTAGGAACCCATGTTCCTCTTTTCAGCCTGACACCCCGTTCCAAATTTCTGCTACCCCGTGATTGGTTTACAAGATGCTCAGACTTCCCCATAACATAAGTTTGACCATGACTCTAATCCTTGAGCTCCACAATCTTTCTGAGCAACTAACCGGTGTGTTAAGGCATCTGATCGGTGATGCCCACAAAGCGCGTGGTTTTGGACAACATCCAGGGAAGTCGGCAGTCTCTAGTTCAGTCCGACATGGCGATGAGGCAAGGTCTTGTGATAAAAACCCTTTTCTTTCTTGGGGCATCCCCTCCTTATCCTCCACTACAAACATCTCCTTTTTATAATAAACCATGAAACCATGAAATGTATCCCCTTCATCCTCCCAGGAACTACTGTATTTCAGCTAGAAGGTCAGAAACGACCAATGTTCCAGTTCAGCATTTAGGCAGAGTTTAAAAACAAATGAAACAAAGCCAAAGGTTCTATCTTTTCCTGAAGCTCTAAAGTCCACAGTCATTTTCCCCAGAAAAATTCATTTTTTTATTCAGGCAACCTGTCCCATCACTGTACAGAACCAGCTAGGAATCAGCGCAGTATAAGCACAGCTTTATCTTGATGAAGACTCTCAAGCATAATGGAGGCCAAGTGCATTCCAGAGGGCAGTTCCATTTAGCAAGATTCCTAAGCTATCTAATGGACTTGGAATTCTGGTCGATGGAAAATCTGAGTTGACTGTGCAAGGAGAAAGTAAGGACCACCAGTGACCATGGCAGCCAGGGCTTGAAAGGCCATGGGCATCTCCTGTGCTCCCAAAAGCACATGGAATTTCTGAAGTTGCTTCTGCCAAGAGTAAACAGTGAACATTTGTATCTTTAAAACACTTTTTTGATAGATCTTTTTATTTATGCATACAAGAACTGGGGTGTAGGCCAGAGGTGTGGGGGTGAGAGGATTCACCAGAGACAGAGTGGGGAGCAGAACAGGCAGATTGACTGACATACACCGCTGAGGGGAGCAGCAGGTGAGGCAAGATAGGTCTGCTGCGCCATGTGGGAATCTCCCTGGCCAGGGATCGAACTCGTGCTGCAGTGACTGCTGATAGTTTCATTGTGCTGAGACTTAAGCCGTTGCACCACCAGGGAAGCCCTAAAACCGTATTTTTAAAAACCTGTGCTAGGTTAGTCTCCATTTGCTCCTGCCCTAGTCCCTACCTCAGTCATTCTCTTTTCTCTGCATCCCAAGCGACTGACCTCTGAGAACACCAGCCCCTGAGCGCTTTTCTCTCTAGCTTCAGATCAGTTCAGGTTCAGCTGACAGGAGTCCCTGGCAAGACAGACACAATAGGTTTTATCAGCAGCGCTAGCCACAGTCTGGGACTGACTTCAGCCCTCCCCAATTCTCACCAGAGGCCCCCAAGGGCTCTCCTAACCCTCTCTCCTCTACTTAATGCTTCAGGCCCAGAAGTGGAATAGTTTCTTGCTGTCTTTGATCAATAGCTGTCAGGGGAAGCTCGACTTCCTTACTGGGCCCCTGAGTCCTGCCCCACCCTCCACTAGACTGTCTGCCAAAGTTTTCTGCCAGGTCTCTGACAGACACATCCTTTGTTTTTTTTGTTTTTGGGGTTTTTTTTTAAAGATTTACCGATTTATACATACAAGCTGGGGTACAGGCCAGAGGCGTGGGGCGGCGAGAGGGTTCACCAGAGACAGAGTGGGAGCAGGACAGGCAGATCAGAGATACACTGCTGAGGGGAGCAGCGGGCGAGGCAGGAGAGGTCTCCCGCACCATGTGGGATTCTCCCCAGCCGGGCATCGAACTCGCATTGCGCGCTACCGACAGCTCCACAGCGCAGCGCTCAACCGCTGCGCCACCAGGGAGGCCCCAGACACACCCTTTGAACATGCTTTTCTCCAACTCAAGGCAACACAGCCATACCCAGTATTTACCAAGAGACTTCTTACTGCATGGTACATTCTCATGGAGATGTCTCAGGCTTCAAATAGAACACCACAAAGCCAAGATGATAAAATTCAATACTTTATATACAAAAGATCAGTTTTCCAACATTAATTCCATTGACTGAGTGCACGGCATTTTCATGAAGTATCTCAGGGCTACATCAGTACAAAATAGTTTAAATTAGTAAAATAAAGCAGTTCCAAAAGGGAAATCATGATTACTTCAGAGTGAGTGCCACCACCACTTGGGAACAAGAAACATAAGGCAGCGATGCGGCTACCACACAAGGAGGGGACGTTGGGCAGGTGAGGATTCCTTGTTTTCTTTCCTATGCAGAGAGACCCTCCCCCCCACCCCTTTCAGGACACTGCCCTCTCCAGGACATGAATGTCACCATATGCTCATCTCCCGAGATGTCACTTCCATCTTGGTCTTGGGGAGATAGCTAGAATCTAACTTAGCCACCAGCCCTGTGTGTATGGTCTGCTCACAGGACTCAGCAGGTGAGAGTGCACTACAAGACAGTGATGGTGATAAGAAAGAGTGAAGCAGGCAATCTTACGTGGCAAATGCACAATCAATTCTCTATTCAGAGTCCAAAATGCCTTGTTTTCTATTCAACCTCCAAGTTACACTGTCAATTAGAGCAGCACAAGGGGATGAGTGTGATGAACTAGAAAATCGTGTGTGTGTGGTGTGTGTGTGTGTGTGTGTGTGTGTGTGTGTGTGTGTGTGTGTGTGTGAGACATCAGGGCATCACCAGAGCCAGTGAGGAAAATTTTCTAGGGCTTTCTGGGAATGCTGGCACGGCCTGTCTTTTCTGCCCATCTGAAGAATACTTTTAAAACACTGGCAAGTTAAAAAAAGATTTTAATCCTCTTATGTAGACATCCAGGTCTCTTTCTTCTGTTCCCCACAAGACGGTTGTGACTCCTGTCTGACACTACTTTCCCTTAATAACAAAACTACCCAGAAGGCTCACAAAACACTGGCTGGCAGTGCAGCCTTTCTATAGTCAACACATCCCATGCTGAGGCACCTCACACTGACTTCAAGATCCCTGGCAGTTGGCCTAAATTCTCACCGTGTGTACAACCCACCCCGACATAAGCCCAGGTACACATGACCCACCTACTACATGCTGACCGTGCGCTCTGAGACCCTTGTGCCCTCAGGCACACTCTGCCGTGACTGGGGGCTTGAAGTCGCACAGGTGGCTGAGTCAGGTTTAGAGTTCATCATGTTTGGCCTCCTGGTCTTTGAGTTTAAATTCCTCAGCTGTGACCTTTCCATCTCCGTTCCGGTCCTGGTTGGTGAACATATTCTTCACAATCATCTCAGCATCAAAGCCGGGAGCGAGTTTCCCTTTGCCAGATGCCACCTGAGCATGAATGTACTCTGAGAACTGGAGGGAAGGGGGATGGGACAAAGCATTAAACACAGCAGCTGAGAGCCCCCAGCCCCCAGCCCCCAGCCTGAACACAGCCACCCAAGGGCACAGGAGCTAGAATTTGAATCTGCACTAGCAAAACAGACAAAATCTTATGATTTTTCTACATGACTTGGTTTTTTTCAGATGCACGTTAAAAGTCCCCTGACTAAAAGACTCCCCCACCAAAGGCCAGCCCCTAATCACCCTAAGAACTGGCTGCACCTGTGGCCTAGAGCTACATCAATAAACAACTATCTCACTCTTGAGTTCTAGCATATTCTGGTGGGAAAGACACATTAAAAATAAACATAAAAGATAAGTAGATTATATATTAAATTAGAAAGTAAAATTCTCCAGAAAAGCAAAAAAGCAGAGCCAGGTAAGGAAGAGCAGGAGTGGAAGTGGCCGAAGCTGAGCAGAGTCATAAAGGGCCAACCAGGGAAGCACTGCCGACGGCACGGAATGGGTAAGCAGAAGTTCTAGGTGGTGCTGGTGATCAGGGAACCCACAGAAGTGCCCCATGGGAGGAAGAGCAAACCTCTAGGCATCTGCCATGCAAGGGTCCTCGTGCCAGAGCAGAGTCACTGGTCACACACATGCCTTTCCCTTTCCTGTCACTTTATACCCTGCATATCCCGATGCAGCACCGTGGGAAGGGAGGAGGCATGGAAAAGAAAGCTGGAAGAATAAGAAGCTAACTGTGCTCCCCATGGGACTCTGAGCCTCAGTGTGGAGAAGGAAATGAAGCTTTGATATTCAACTGTCTGCATTTCTAAATAACTAAAAGTGAGATTATTAAGATCCCTAAATGAATAGAAATGTTATGGGATCTGCTGGTGCAACCATCCAATGGCAGGGAGAAAATTTCAACACAGTACATTAGAGAAAGAATAAAGTTCAGTTAAAGGAAAAAAAGAATACTGGTGGGGGAGTGAACTGAAGTGTTTAATTTGGACTTGAGGGTAAAAGCCCAGTGAAAAAGGGAAATTTGTGCAAAGACTTGAAGAAAGCCAGGGAGTGAGCCAAACCATTGTCATGGGGGAGTTTTCTGACTAGAGAGAACAGCTGGTACAAGGCCTGAGGTGGGTGTGAGCCTGATGTGCTCAGAGAACAACACGGGGCATAGTGCTGGGCAAGTAAGCAGGGGAGAGCGGCAGGAAAGGGGGTGACAGCAAGCAGGTTCGTAGAGGCTTTGTAGAAAAGGTGGGGGACTTTGCGGGGGCTTTTGGGTTGGTGAACATGTGGGATTCAGGGACTGCGGTGTTCATGGAGGGAACATAGAAATTTGGTGCCCTGTCCCCATACCTGGCCCTACGTATGTCTTCCACCTGCATGCTCCTGAATTATATCCTTTGTAATAAGCCAATGCTCTATTGAGCAAATGAATTTCCTAAGTACTGTGAGTCACTGTAGCAAGTTAATCAAATCTGAGGACGATGTCCAGAAACCTCTGATTTATCGGGGATTTCAGCTGGTTTCTGAAGTGACTGGCAGTCCTGGGAGACTAAGCTCTTAATCTGTGGACTCTGACGCTCATGTCTGAGGATTGCTTGCTGGTGCGAGGAAGCCTCCACACACACTCAAATTGGAACTGGGCCCAGGAACCCCTTCGGCTTAATAGGGGGACATATAGGTCATCATCCTCACGAGAAACGAGCACAGCTGCCCCGTCACTAACAAAGCTTCACTTTCTGAATGGGCCTTGGGCCCGGTAATGCTCATTAGGCATTTTTGCCCATTTTCCTTCAAAGGTCAATTACCTCTTCAAGGAGGACTTCTCCATCACCATCCTTGTCGATTTCCTCAAACAGGTTGGGTGACACCTCGTCATTCCATATGAACATGTACCCCTCAGGCAGACCCGCAACAAGCTCCAGCAGCTCGATGTCAAACACCAGCACGGCGCTGCCAGGGACTTCTCCAGCTGCCTCACCAACAGGGCAGAAGCGGGTTAGTGCCCAGGGCAGTGGCACCGGCTCGGCTCCCCTCCCAACCTGAGGTTCAGGCTGCCCATCAGGGGCAGGCATTTCTCATGAACGCAGGAGAGCTTAGCATCGGCAAGCAGTCTCTCCCAGCTGTAGGTAGTCACCATTAGTGAGTCATGAAATCAGTTTAGAGGATGGTGACCAGCAATTTTTTTAATTAAGGAAGAGAATAAAATAGATCAGGGTAAAATTCACAAAGGAAAAATATTTTTATGAAAGCTATTCAATTTTATCTAAAAAGTAAAATATACATTAATGTATGTATAAATTTTAGTTTTACGTTTATTAGAGACAGGGAGATGAAATGTATTTCTTACCGTGTGTTAGTGAAAAAAGTCTGAAAGTTACTAGGAGACCACATTGGTAGAACTTTTGAATACCAGGATTTTTAAAAGAATATGATATGTCTTAACAGTACGATCCAACATGACTATAAAGTTTGAGAAGAGTATGCATAGTTTGAGCCCAAAAGAAGTTATGTAGCTATGTGAACAGATATGTGCACCTATATAAATTGCATATGTAAATATGCAATAATTGAAATTATTAATTACATAGATTACATATGATAATTACAATCTATCTTACAGAAGTACAGTCTTATAGGATACCCAATATATTTTTTTTGAAGTGTTTCTTCTTGGATTGGTGGGAGGAACAGAGTACTTTTCCCAATTATTTTAAAATGATGAAAATGAGGACATCAGTCCAACAAGCCTACCATGTTTACAAGTTAACACTTTCCCTGTCTCCCACCTCCAGACAGCAGAAGCATTAAAAAAAAAAAAAAATCTGAAAAAGAAGGGTTTCCCAAACCCCCATGTGGTAGATTCATTTTGGCAGCAATAGTGAAGTACACTACAACATAAACCTCACCCAAGAGGGCGAGGTAAAGATAGTATTCCCGTAACTTCAAACTAAACTCTTCCAAAAGGAAATCCCCTTGGCCACTTTGCAGGTTCGGGAGAAGAGAAAGCAAAGCCTCCCCATCTATCCCCAGAAACAGCTCTAGAAGAAGAACTAGGCTGCCTAAGAGAAATTGCCTGGAAAGCTCCTTCAGGGACATTTCCCACAGGTGGGTTGGAAGCTGCAAGGTTTATTCCACTAAAGCCCACTTTCACAAGAGGGTGCGGGGCGTTAAAATGGCATTAACACTGAATTCACAAGGGATCTTTAAATGAAAATGCTAAATACTTTTAAAAAAGTAAAGCCACAGATTCCTTGGGTTTTAAATGGAAGAAGCATATTGTGACTCTACATATGGCACCCTAAATGCACAGAATACTGATGGTAAATGTGCCCCAAAAGCCTTTATTACTGTTGTTACTTACCCACGCCGGCCTCCCCATAGCCCAGGTGAGGGGGGATGATCACCGTCCGTTTCTCTCCAACACACATCTCTCTGAGACCCATATCCATTCCCAGCACGACTTGTCCAGATCCCAAAACGATATTATACGTTTTGCCTAAATTCCACCTGAAAACGAAACAGAGGAGTCCCCGTTTAGGTCAGGAGCCCACTGGTACTTGAGAGTGTTCTCATGAACACACATCACGTCCATGATCTTTCTGCCAATGACACAGAAGCCCTGGCCAATCGTGAGGAAACATCAGACAATCCCAAATCAAGGGACATTTGGTAAAATTCCACCTGTAAATTTCAAAAGTGTCACAGTGAAAACCAAGGAAAGCACAGGGAACTGTCCCAGAGTATTGGGGGACATCAGAATGGGGTCTTTTTACTTCAGGCAAAAGTTAAGTGAGATTGTAGGGTTACAAGGTAGTAAATGCCCTGAGGTTCCCTTATGTGTTGACTTAACGTAGGTGCTTTCCATGTTTGTAGGAAATGCATATTAAAATGTTCAGGGCTGGTGGGACCTCAAGGCGGCAATTTTCTGCCAATGGCTTCAGAAAGAAAAATTTCTTTGTCCTGCTCTTGCAAAGTTTCCCTAAATTTTCATCAGTGTTCACAGGCAGAAATTTTCATGAGTTTTTTTTTTTTAAATAAAATTTAAAAGTAGTTTAAACCCTAGGTTTTGGACTCAACAAGACGTGAGTTTGAATCCTGACTCTACCACTCAGTTTCACCATGACCATTTAATCTCTCAGTTGCCTAATCCTAAAAGTGGATCTAATAGCTACCTCACTGGGATGTTCTAAATAATAAAAAATAACATGTTAAGCTTTGCACTGCGAGAGCAAGTATCAAAGCTTAATAAATGGATGGTCTGAAGGAATTAAAGTGCTTGTGTCTATAATGATCTGACTTCTGGAAAATAACTGAGAGTTTAACTTGGGCCATGGTATGAATTATCCTTGATGTCCATGGTCCCTGGGAAGCCCAGATGAATAAAAGTTCGCTCTATCACCTCAGTCACTACTGAAAATAAATCTATTTTCAAATCTATGTGTTCCTATCACTTCCTAAAGGCAAAGTGGGGGTATGTTCTTCAATGCCAAGGAAGAAACCCCATTCCCATGAAGCCCCCTTGCTGCGCATCACCAAGTGATGACAACACAGTAGGCCATTTGGGTCCTAGGTCCAGGGAAGCCCAGGCCGCCTCCCTGCCGCCTCCGTCACCCGTCTCTCCTCAAGTCGATTTCAGAGCCAACTGGTTCTCTGGGGCCAGCAAACCAAAACATGGTCTGCATTTGTCCTACCTGGGATGAAACTGAAACAGCCAACTCTGGCACAGGACACCTTGGCCCAAGGCCCACAGGACGGAGTGTCTTCCGTTCCGCGCCCTACACAATCCCTTCTTTGTCGGCAGCACAGAAGCGCCTTCACACAGCTTTACTCCAGGGACCATTAGGGACCTCCCTTAGGACGCCTCGGCTTCCAAGTCTTACAGAATATTTAGGAACTCATTTAGTTATCAAATAACAAATGGTTATTCTTTCTCTCTGGAGCCAGTTTAAGCACACATTAAGAAAATCCTCCAAGTAAATACTTTGTCTTCATGTGTCATCCCTGAAAACCCCACTAATTCTTTTTCCTCAGACATCCTTTATTTTTATGCCGGTTTTTCTCTCAGGCATTCTCCTCATTGCTTCTGTGCATTCCAGGCTTCCCATCCCTCACAGGCTTCCTGCTTCCTGTCTGCAGGCCGCCCTCTGTGGCTCTCTACCCGCAGTCCCCTCTATCTCAGCAGCCAGCTTTCCTTGGCCCTGACAAACAAGCACCCAAGCAACACCTGCCCTTCATTGCTAGAGCCCACTGGGACCCCGGGAGGAAATAGAAACCCCTTCCTAAGGGGCTCCTCCTACAAAGGCAGGCAGAGGCCTGCCATACCTGACGTTATCCCATTATTCTGAAGCTTTCATCAAGAAGAGTCCTGCAGGGACAACTGCATGTTGCTCTTCCATGTAGACTTACATGTTACACAGATGATGCTCAC
Organism: Scalopus aquaticus; assembly: GCA_004024925.1. NCBI lineage: Eukaryota > Metazoa > Chordata > Mammalia > Eulipotyphla > Talpidae > Scalopus > Scalopus aquaticus. The sequence continues at coordinate 121,059 of PVIJ01001236.1, read as the reverse complement.
GTGCAGACTGGAGTCTTGGGTAAGAGGAAGGAGCTTTTCATGCAAGAATGTTGTGAATCCATCAGATATATCAGATGGCAGGAAGATGGATCCCCAACCCACATGAGAAACATATCCTGAACACACTGGGAAGGAATTCCTCTGTTCATTTCCCACCCCCACTTCTCTCCATGGCCACAGGAGCACTACGTATGAATATAAAAGTTAGCAAGAGCAAGTGACCTTATAAACTGTTCTCAGCTTGTGGACCATTTTCACATACATAAGCTCACTTGATCTCCCAAACAATTACAAGTCACGCTTCTTCCCCACTGCACTCCAAAGCTTTATTACCTTAGTGTTTGGGATTCTTTGCAAACAAATTTATTATAAGCCAGATCACTGCACTGTAATTCTGGGCCCCAGAAATTAGTACATATTTTGCTGATAATATATTTTCTATTACATTCTAACTGGAATACATTTTGAAATTGATGGCGAATCATTATTTTGGGACAGAATTTACACTTTCTTAGCAATGCATAAAATAATGGTGTTTATTAAAATCAACACATCTTAGAATTGATGAAATATGCTAAAGGCATTAGTATATAAGATCTTGTGGCACCAGAGAGAGGGCTCTGAAGGCTATATCCCAGAATTGTCTTTTCATGCTTGGGTCTTCCCAGTCACATTATGTTAACTGAAGCTATAAGGCAGGAGGATGGGTGGAAAGGAAAGAAAGCCTTCCCCATCTAGAGTAAATGCACATTTATTTATAGGAAGTCCTTCTTTCATCCTAAGAATGTAGGGATCTAGGTCACACTCAGTACAAAAAAAATGGATAAACTTACATGGAAATATAAAGCAAAGCTAAAAAGATTTCTTTCCCAAATTAAAGAATATTGTCTTCACTCAGATACATCTGAAGATCCAGATAAGGAAGCAAAGTTCTCTTCACCTTCGCCATACTAGTTTATACTGCTGATTCCTGCTAATATATTTTCAGATGGTCAATCAATTAACATTTCACTAAAATGCTCCCTTGGTGCTATGGTATAGGTGTTATGAGCTAAATGTAAGATATAAAAGTATAAATAAAAATGTTGAGGTATCCTTAGGGTATTCAGACCAGCAACAGAATTAGAAACAAAATCAAATAACTAAAAAAAGCAGGCAATATATAAAATATTATGAGGCTATAAAAGTAGGAGCAGTTGATTCTTCCTTGGAATTAAGGAACAATTTTCATAAAAGGGAGGATATTTAATCCAGGGCAAAAATGGATGAGAAGGAAGCAGTGCCCATCCTGTACCACTGTACTTGGCAGCTCCAGGAGGTAGAATATGGGCTCCAGCAGATGAGCCCAGTGAAGCAGAACAGAGCTGACAACAAGCCTCATGTGCCAGACTTTGGAGTTCGGACTTTATCTGTGGGTTAATTTTTGAAACAGCAGTTATGGGATGAGATCTGTTTTTTAGAAGGACAATTTCACAGGAGTAGCATGAGATCACCCATAGGAAACTCTTAAAATAATGTTCCTGAGCAGTGATGTGCACATGAGCTATATATTGGGGGAGCTCCCACAGCTAATGAATAGAAAAGGAGGAGAGCGTGGGGACACACACTTTACCCTCCAGGCTCACTCCCCTCATCCCAGCTGCTCTTACGTGGAATCCAGCAGGGTCCCATCCAGAAGAGAGGCGTTGTAATGATACTTGAGGAAATCGCCCTTCTTACTCAGCACAGAGCAGTCGGGGGGCTTGTAGTGAGAGGTGATGCTGATGGAGTCTGAGGGGTTGTGGAAGTCAATCACATGGATGTCAAACACCAGGACAGCCGAGCCGGGGATGTTCCCTAAAGGATAGATACAGGAAATTAACGAACGTACCCTCCACGCTGCAATATGCCTCCCCAATACCACCAGGCAAGGCCTCACAGACCGCCAGTGAAGAACATGGAGACGTGACAGGAAAGCTCAGGGCACGCTGGGAGAATGAAGCTGGAAGGCTATTACAAGTAACCTAACTGTCGTTTTACAGATGGGGAATTAAAGCACAGATTTGCTTAGGGTCACACAGCCAGTTAGGAACAGTTTGGACTAAAATTCCAAACAATGGGTTACTGTTCCATGGAACTGTAAAGCCCGAGATAGCTAAATTCATCACAAATGAAGAAACTAAAGCCAGCATATTAAAGCTCACTGCCTCCCACTGGAAGTAAGAGGTAAAATCAGAAAATCAGCTGAAAAGTAGAAATTACTCCATTGCCCTACCAGTGTGCAGGAGAAACAAAACTTACAAAACTTCACAGGGAAAAATGCCTCCCAAATCAGCCATCCACAGCCCTTATGATATAGGACCCCTAACAGTTCACAAAGTGCTTTTATAACGCATCTTGTTTGTTCTACATGAAATTAATTTACTTTTCCATTCTCTCCACTTTTGAAAACATTTATCTCACATATGAATAATGTTTACAGTTTACAAAACTATTTTTCACATACATTCTCTCAGTAAACCTCTGTAGCAACCCTTTGGGGAAAGTATTACCATAAATCCTGGATTAGTAGACACCCCATGAATTTAATGCCAGGTTCTGGGGGGGGTGGGGGAGGGACAACTTAACCATATACATTAATTATTAAACACATCCCTAGATCATTTCAAAAAGTTTAAATGTAGTTTTGTAAAAGTGTTATTCAGAATCAAGGACGTATATTTCCACAAGCATTAACAGATAAGAAAAAAAAAAGATATAAATTGTTCAAAAAAACAATCGCTATAGACAGACATTAAATAGAGATATATGCACACCCATAGCCCCGCCCTGGCCCCCACTCCTGCTCGGTAGGTTTCTGTGTCTGTTTCCTGGCTGCTCTCACTCTAACACACACACACACACACATACACACACACACTCTCTCTCTCTCTCTCTCTCTCTCTCTCTCTCTCTCTCTCTCTTTCTCTCTCTCTCTCTCTCTCTCTCTCTCTTAATGGGTGCTTACTAAGTACCAGGCACTCTTCTAAGCGCTGTCGATGTATTAATTTATTTAATTCTCATTGTAATCCTCAATCTACATATGAGTAAACTGGGGCACAGATTTGGGGGCTTGACCAAAGTTACTAAGGAATTAGAGAAGCATGTGTTTTTCTTGCAGATCACAGGTGCCTGATAGTGCCTAGTGATGGGGAGTTGCTGACGTGTGTGGTGTAGGGTGCGGGAGCTTTTCCATAGGAACGGATACTGCAGGCTGCCATAGGAGGTGGCCCAGAGTCAGCTTGTGGAAAACAAGCACAGGTGTGAATGGCTGTGGCACTAGATCAGTGGTTTCTCAACTATGGTTGTCCATTAAAAACAGCTGGGTTTGTGGGTCTCCCTGGTGGTGCAACAGGTTAAGTCTCAGCACTATGAAGCTAGCCAGAGCCACTACAACATGAGTTCGATCCCCAGCCAGGGAGCTTCCCACATGGCACAGCAGACCTCTCCTGTCTCTCCCTCTGTTCCCTTCAGCAGTGTATTTCAGTGGATCCGCCTGTTCTCCTCCCCACTCTATCTCTGGGGAATTCTCTCACCCCCACACACACACCTCTAGCCTACACCCCAGTTCTTGTATGCATAAATAAATAAATCTTTAAAAAAAAACTGGGGTATAACCTTGAAAATGTGAAAGTGAAAGAAGCCAAAATCATACAGTATGACTCTATCGGTATGCAAAGTCCAGCATATGCAAATCTATAGAAACAGAAGCTACGCTAGTGGTTGTCAGACAAGGTATGTATATGTGTGTGAAGTGGAGAATGACAGCTTTAAGTATGGGCTTCTTTCAGAATAATGAAGTGTTATAGAATTAGACAGTGGGAATGGTTGTATAACCTCGTGAATATACTAAAATCCACCCAATTGTATACTTAAAATAGTGAATCTTACGTAATGTGAATTAACTCAATAAAAAATTAAAATAAAAATTTCTTTTAGTATGTACCCAAAAGAATAGCAGAGATCCGAAAAGATATGTGCACTGATGTTCATTGCAGCATTTTTCACAATAGCTAATAAGTGGGGACAATTCAAGTGTCCATCAACAGATGAATGGATAAATAAAACGTGGTGTATAGATATACAAAAGAATATTATTCAGCCACAAAATGCAATTAAATATTGATATAAGTCAAAATATGAGCAGATCCTGAAAAGTAAGTAAAACAAACCATAAATAAAATAGCAAATAATGAGTGATTCCACTTATGTAACACACCTAGAATAGGGAAACTGACAGGGACAGAAAATAGAATGGTGGTAATGCGGGGCTTGGGGGAAGGAGAATGGGAGTTACTGTTAATGGGTACAGAATTTACCAGGGGGATGATGAAAAAGTTTTGGTATGACAACATGGGTGGCCATTGAGGACATCATGCAAAGTCAGAGAAAGACAAATGCTATCGTGTATATATGGAATCTGAAAAAAGTGGAACTCATAAAAACAGACAGTAAAATAATGCTTATCAGGGAGGGTGGGGTGGGGCCATAAGAGAGAGGTTGTTTAAGGGTACACACTTGTAACTAGTAGATAAATAAATCCTAGAGATCTGATGTGCAGTGCAGTGATTGCAGATAACAAAACTGTAATACAAACATCAAATGTGCTAGGAGCCATTAATTATTCCCACCACAAAAAGGAAAGATAATTATAGGTGGTAACAGAGGTGCTAGCTAATGCTAGGGCGGCAACACTACAGTACATAAACGTATCAAATCAGCACGTGGTACACATTAAACAGCCACGTGATATGTCAAATATACTTCAATAAAGACTTTTTTTTAAAGTTTTGAACACAGACATAGTGGTGATGTTTATACAACATTGTGAATATATTGAATAACAATGAATTGTGCACTTAAAACAGCTTCAAATAGTAAATATATGTATTATACTACAATTAAAAAATAGAAATTCAACACATTCACAGAATAAGAAAAATAATAGATCATCTAACAAAAGAGGAACATTAAATGTTTTTAATGGGAGCATTAAAAACAGTGTCAATGCCTGGGCCCCACTCTGAGATTCAGAGTAGCTCCCCGGGAGTGGGGGTCTCAGACTTAAATGCTACCGAAATGTCCTGGAGAACTTGCTGGAAGTGCAAAGGACAGGCCCCTTGCCACCCAGCACGTCTGCACTCTGTGATCTGTAAGCACCTCCAGAGACTGTTCTCCGTGATATGCACCAACATTTGAGAACTGACGGACTAGAGTGGGCCCAGGATTTGCATTTCTTTTAGCTTTTCCAGGGGCTTCTAGCAGGTAGCCAGGTTTAAGAACACTAAGCTAACTGGTCTAAGACTGAGCAGCTAAAGAGACTGAGGAAATCCCATCTCTCTGAAAAGGATCACAATGCAGGCCCCATTTGCAGTATGTGGTGGACGATAGGAAGAGAAAACGGCAACATGATCTGCCCCACTAGCCTGAAGAAAACAAAAGTGGACGGAGCCCACAAGGGACATCTGGAACAACTGCCTGCCAGCATCTGGCCAACTTCAATAGAATCTCCCCTTAAAATGTACTTGTGTGCAGGGGCCTCCCGGGTGGCACAGGGGTTAAAGTCTCTGGATTCTCAAGCTATCACCAGCCACTGTGGCATAAGTTCAATCCTGGGCCAGGGAGCTAACCCATATGGTGCAGCAGAGCTCTCCTATCTCGCCTGCTGCGCCCCTCAGCAGTGTATTTCAATAGATCTGCCTGTTCTGTTCCCCACTCTGTGTCTGGTGAATCCTCTCACCCGCCACACCTCTGACCTACACCCCAGTTCTTGTATGCATAAATAAATAAATAAATAAATAAATAAATAAATAAATCTTTTAAAAAATGCACTTGTGTACAGATCCTTCCATGGGCATAAAAGTGGCATGTCCCTCACCACCACCACCCATCTCCCTGGGCTCGGATATCAGCTTGTCCAGCACTTTTTTGATAATTAACTCTGCTTCCCAGGATTCCAGGTACAAATATTCTTACAGGGAAAAAGAGGTCAAGCATAGTTGTCAAGTACCTACTAAAAATGGAGTGTTTGTCACCTCCCAGGAAGTTGACATGAGTCAGTCTACCATGCGTTTGATTAGGCACAAATGCTCATCTACTGAGGCATAAACAATGTAAGCTTTGTGTAGGCAGGGAGTTTTGTTTATCTTTTTCTCTGCTGCATCCTGAACATGGAGGGCAGTGCCAGGTCATGAAAGCACTCAGTAAGTCTTTGACCCTCCCACCCCCATTTTCTATATCTTGCAAAGACAGTGTAGGAGTAAGTGCTGATCAGCAAACAGGTGAAAATAATCTATTTCATGATGGCTCCAACACCAGCCTCCCTGAATAAACCCCTAACTAATACAGAAGCAGTCATCTGTCCCCACTAGATTGCCTCTTCAAGAAGAGACACAGAAAACAATAAATAAATGCAGCTGGCTAGCTCAGCCAGAAGGAAAAGCTCCTGGGGGTTGTGGCTTTCCTCTGAGCTCTGCGATTTCTGGTTGGCGTTCACAGTTCTCCATGTAGGGACACCAACAAATCACTGCCAGAAGGAAACTCATTCTTCTCCTCTGTCTATGACGCAGGAGGGTCAAAAATTCTGGGTCCAACTGTAGTTCCATCATTAATGAGTCAGCTGTCGGTGGGCAAATAACTCAACCTATTCTGGGCCTCATTATTTTAATTAAGAATTGTTCCAAGCTTTGAATGAAAACATACTTGAGAAGTCTTTGACACCAATGCATAAAGTACTGTTTTCCTCACTCATTTCCCTAAAAATGTGCTTAGAAGGTAATTTGGAAGTTGCAGTACAGGAAACCACAGAAGAAGTGATGTTTTCCCAACCCTAAGTGCAGAACCCATGCTCCTCTGACTTGCACAAAGCAGACAGCAGAAGGACCCAGAAACTTTCCAAAAGGCCTATCCCTTCCCCCTATCAGCCCTGTAGGAGAATGTGGCATTTCATTCCTTCCACAAATATTTACTGAGCACTTACTACATGCATGGCCCTGTGACATGTAGGGAGGAACCCATAAACTTCCTCTGTGATCTAACACCTTCTAGAGTCAGTCCCTCAGGGATTAGCACTAGGTCCTATGCAAATCCCACAAAGAGGCCAGAGGCAGACCCTGCATGACAGCACCTGGGAGTTACATGTCAGAGTGCCTCCCCCAGAGCAACATGATTCATGAAGCAGCCTCATGCCCAGAAAATTTATGAGCCTGCAAATGCTTTCCAGAGCCTAATATAATTTTTTCACAGACTTGTGTTTCATTCTTGATAAAAAGCCAAATAAAAAAATAATTTCAGCAAATGTTTTCCAACAATATATTCTTCTTAAAGAAAGAAAGGCTTAATTCTAAGGAATAATAAAATGCCAATACTTAGAAAGTAGTTGTCTATTTCTGTATATATTTGTCTAGAAGTAAAATTTTACATGATACAAAATAATAGGGCATCAACACACTAGATAAACAGGACATGAAACAAGGCCTGTTGAATATGACATAAGCTATGATCTATTGTGGATTAATAAATGAGAAATTTAAGGCAGGGAGGGGAAAAACTGTTTCTCCATGGTACACCTAGATTCCAAGCAACCTGGTATTTCTTAGTTCCTCTGGAAAAACCCTACTTGGAAAATTCGAAAGATTTATGTGACATCAGTGGAGATCAGTAGAACATTAATACAATGAATGTGTGCTGCCTGCCAGGCCAGCCAGAATCACATCAGCAAAAAGAACAAAAAGCAAGCAAACACTGAATCAGTTTTTAGAAACTATTTCTAAGCAAAGATAGCAAATAAGAAAAAACACAAGAAAGAAAAAAGAATTTGGAATACAATGTAGCCATTAAAAATATCTGTTAGCATAGCAAGTTGTTCACAACAAATTCAGTAAAAAGAAATTACAATGTAATATATATAGATGATCTCACTTTTGTCAATTTATTAATAGAGATTGATATATATATTTTTTCTCCTGCCTACATAAATTCACATATACTCAAAAGCATAGTAGTATATTCACTCCATGATTGTATCAAGTTCCTACTGCTGCTATACCAAATTACCACAAACTTGGTGGCTTAAAATAACACAAATTTATTTGCCTAACTCTGGAAGTCAAGGTATCAGTAGGGGTGCATTACTATTGGAGAATTTAGAAGAAAATGTATTTTCTGGCCTTTCCATGATTCTCAAGGTTGCCGTCATTCCTTGATTTGTGGCCCCTTCCCCTATCTTCCAAGTTGGCAGGCTACCATCTTCTGTCTCTGACCTCTTGCTTCCCTCTTACAAAGACTCTTAATAAGTATATCAAAATTCCCTATATGATCCAGGATCCTATATCAAGATTCTTACCTTAATGCATCTGCAAAGTCTCTTTCCCATGTAGGGTAACATATTTCCCAGGTTCTGGGGACAGGAAAAGGACATCTTTTGGGGCCACTATTCTGCCTTCTGCATTTACAATGTTTATTCTTGGGTGAGAAGTTATGGGAGATTTTTGTTTTATTTATCTATTTCCTTTCTCTAAAGTCAATAATTATTTGTGTAATTTCTAAAAGGAGTTTGCTAGTAGGGTGACAAAATGTCCTAAAACGAGACAAGGTGATGGTTGCAAAGCTCGTTACATTGAATAAAAGTCACTGCATTTTTTACCTAAAAGTGGGCCATATTTATGGTATATAACTTTATCTCAATAAAGTTATTACAAACCAAAAACAGTGGGTTTGTGACTTACTTTCAAATGACTCAACAACAAGAAAACACAATTTAATTATAGAGACAAAATAAATAAAGCAAGGTGTTAAGAACTGGTGAATCTAAGTGGAATTCATTGTATAGTTCTTTCAACTTTGGTGCATGTTTACAATTTTCAGGAGGAACAGGAGAAATAACAGAGCATCTCTAGAAACCAAAGCTAGTGGGACATCTGCATATTAAACTGAACTTCAACTTCAACATTTTGGCTCTCAAGGCACCCTGCTGCCAAGTAACATGGAAGCAGCAAGTAGAGCTGCTTAGGTTAACCTCAGGAAGGCAGATGTGCTGACTCACCTCTTCCTTCCTCTCCATAGCCCAGGTGAGGGGGAACCACAATCCTCCGCTTCTCTCCGATGCAAACACCAAGTAAACCTTCATCCATTCCAGGAATCACGTAGCCCTGCCCAATGTACGTGTCAAAGGTGCGGTTCCGAGAGTAGCTAGAAAAGAAGAAAGGAAAGGATGAAGTGGCTCACTGGGTCGCTATAGCAGCGAGGTACATTAGTCAGCTCCATGAGCCGAGAGAACGCAGAGCCCTCCAGACCCAGGATACCGTGAACCACAAAATCTGAGGACACAGACAGGAAACACAGCCCCCTGAAATGGAGGCCAAGAACACCACACAGTGTGGGAGCAGCATCCACAGAAACAGACCTGGAGAATCGCTCCAACCTTCAGGCTATGGGCAAGCACATGTTGAAGAGAGACAGCCACGCAGAAATGTGGCTCATGCAAACTGGTCTGCATGCTTGTTAATGAGGATCCCTTATCAGAAATTCAGGGTGTATCACAAGGACAACATCTCCAGCATCTAAAAAGATTATCTGTATATGTGAGAACAAGAATATGCTGGGAGCAATTTAACTCTGCAGTCTCTAGCAGAGTTGGGGTGAGCGCTCCCTGCTGTAATCTCTGCTCACCAAACTACCTTCTGGTGAGTACTTGGGTTTCCCAAGTGCCTTGGGCAGGACGCCTAAACATTCCATTCTGTGGAAGGATCCAACCTCTGTACAAATTGCCAGTTGAGTCTGATTACTATGACTTTGGTGAAAACAAGAACCAATGCCCAAAAGACTGACAATTTAGAATAAAACAAAAAAACATGATTTGCCACGTCTACTACCAAACTCTCAGCCACATTGATCTGCACCCATCACCACACCCACCCAGTGCTGATGTGGCAAAGTTGTCCTGAAATTGTCACTCAGTCCTGCCATTGCCTCCTCAATCACAGCCAATTTCCTCAGAAAAGATGGCCAGCAGAGGGGGCCTGGGAGATGAAAAGCTGTGAGGGACTCTCCACAACACCCCCTCGGAGAATACAAAGCCAAGGGGCATAAAGAAATGGCAATAACAGATGATTCTCCTCATCCAGAAGGCAGATTATCTGCATAAACCCTTCCAGGAAGCTGTGGAAAAATGACTCTTCCCCAAATTGAAGAGAGCAGCCACACCCTCCACAGAGCAGCTCCAGATCTCATCCTCTCAAGAGGCCAAGGAGGCCTGGAGGGGACCACAGGAGTAAGGGAACGACAGGTTTGGCTCTCTAGAGTTCTCTTCCTGGGTGAACTTCCTCCCTTCCCTAGGTTACTATCTCTCTGGGAGACACTTGTTGATCAGCATAGAGCGTAGCTCTTTACTAGGCATTTTGGGAAGAGAGCATTTTTTTTTAATGTTTTTCTAAACTGGGACTCAGTAGGACAGTTAAAAGTGGGTGGTTTGGTAAAATATCATTAATTTTAAAATGTGTTTCTACTATATAAGTGATACGGCTTCAATTAGAAAAGGGCTTCAGAAAATATTTTATTCTCAGATTACATTTCTCTTACTCTGTATTTTATGAAAGTTAATTGGTTGGTTTTTTTTTTCTTACATCGTTGTTTAGTAATTGGTTTCTCCCCTCAGATGGAGTCCCCATAGTTCTCCCATCACCATATCACCTGTGAACCATCACCACAGTCCCTTGTGCTCTTGGGAAGAGGACTTGCGAGATGGACTCTCACCCACTGGTGAGAGGCAGGTGCTTGGAGCAGGCAAGAGCCACCAGTTGGAATAGTCAGCAAAGGCTCCACAGGCCTGTGGGAAGGAGTGAACACAGGGATATGGGACTGGAATGGGGGTCAAGGCTGAGAGGCAAGAGGAACCACAGAGGAAGAGCTGGAAGAGCAGGGTGGGTCTGATGTGTAGAGAACTTTGAGTAACTAAAAGAAGACTTAAATAGTGGGAAACAACTATGATCCTGTGGAAGAAAATCAGCAGTTTGGACACAAAAATACATAACCTGTAAAAGTTTTGAGTCAGCCTCAGAAAATCAGTGAGGTCACTACAAAGCACCCTGCAGGCTGAGCTCCCCAGCACACAGCAGCTCTCTGGCCCTGGAAAAAAGGGAGGCCTGGGGGCCCTGGAAAGAGAATCCCACCAGTCCAAAGACATTGCCTCATGACGCGGTGATTATTTTTTTCAGTCAACATTGTCCAATGGAAAAACTGAGAATTATAAATTTGTCAATGCTCTCCCAAAGTAATTTAAGAATTTTTAAAACAATTCCAATCAAAATCCAGGTGGTGTGTATGGAGAAGAAGAGAGATTTTAATATTCATTTGGAAAAATGAATTATTATGTTCACTGTCTTGAAAGAGTGTAAGATATAACAAGGTCTTATTCATGTAAAAAATTTAAACGGAGGAATATATATATATATATGAATGTATGTATTTCATTGTGCATGTAGGCAAGACCCATGAAATTAATAATACTGGTTCCCTGTGAAGAAAGGATTTGGGTGACAAGGATAGGAGGAACAGTTTTCATTATACTCCCTAAACTTTTAAACTCTGGACTACGTCAATGTATCACTTAGTTTAAAAAAAAAAGTGAAGTTAAAGAAGAAAAAGAATAGTTTCTACCATACAAATCAGAAGCATCAATAGCTAAAGGTGTGATTCTGGTCTAGGAATAGTTAGTATCAATGGAAAAGGATAAAAATTCTGACAAAGACCCAAAAGCATATATAAGAATCTGGTATACAATAAAAGCTACATTTTAGATGAGAGAGGAAGATAGAGTTATCCAATAAAGCGTGTTGGAAAAACTAAAAAAACATCTGGAAAACAATAAAGTTAGATTCTTACTGTCACACAGAATACCACAATGCATTCCAGATGGAGTTAAAATTTAAACATGAAATCATTTACGAGCAAGGAGAGAGACTGTGGAAAGTTATTAATATTTACCCTGGGCTGGTGAGAATAAAAGAAACTGACTGGAAATTATTACATTTTATTGTATATCTATACAATACTTTACTCACAAAATAATAACACAATACCTTTCTTTTTTTTTTAAGATTTATTTATTTATACATACAAGCTGGGGTACAGGCCAGAGGTGTGGGGCGGCAAGAGGGTTCACCAGAGACAGAGTGGGGAGCTTTACAGGCAGATCAGAAATACACTGCTGAGGGGAGCAGCGGGCAAGGCAGGAGAGGTCTGCCGCACCATTTGGGATTCTCCCCGGCCGGGCGTCGAACTCGCATAGCGAGCTGTCGACAGCTCCACAGCGCAGCGCTCAACCGCTGCGCCACCAGAGAGGCCCACAATACCTTTCAAAATAAAAATTCTAATAAAATATTTTCAAGGATAAATAAATAAAACATTAGTAAGACTTGAAAAAATATGGGCAAATATTTATATATGCCAGGGGAGAGAACGGACTTTTTTTTTTTAGCAAGTCATCAAAGACAGAATATAGAAGAGTTTATAAGACTAAGAAAACAAGAAAGCAGAAGTTGAATGTATTTAGCAACATAAAAAGTTTATATTTAAATAAGTTCAAAATCACAATGAGCAAAATTAAATGTAAATAAACAGACAGTATGTTTTCAGCAATAAACAGCCATGAGGGCTATATCTTTAATATATAGAGATTGTCAAATCAGAAAGAAAAGGACAAATAGCAATATCCTCAATGTAAAAACAGGCAAAAGACATGAACATGAACAAAAGATATCCAAAGAGTCAATAAACAGTTGAAAGAATTCCAATCTCAACAACAATCTAGAAGAAAGCCATAAGATGGGGCAGGTCCCAATGTACAAATATGGAAAATTATTTGAAACCTAAGAAAATTGTGGCTCCATTAATATGGAAAGAAATCTAGTGAACACTAGAAAAATGGTCTTTCAATTAGAAATACAACTTCAGGGAATAAAGGACAGAACCAAGCTCTATGTGGCAAGGAAGAACATACAACCACAAGTACCTCAAAAGATTTTTGGTAACAGAAAAAGAATAAAACAATTCAAATGTTAGTTACTAGGGGAATTATTAAATAAATATGGACTATTTACTCAATGAAACACACACACAAGCACACACATCTATGTACACACACACACAAACACACACACACACACACACACACACACTACATTTCTCTCTGTGCATTAATAAGGGACAATCCCAAGGTGAAACAGGCAAGAAGCAGGATAGTATTAATATATAGTAGAATAATAGTGTGTAACATACTCTATACCATATTTTATGTGCTATATACTATAAAGGGAAGAAAGCATTTGTATGTGCTTATATCTGCACTAGAAAAAAATGCACACACAGGAAGAATAAAAAAGAAAATGAATAACAGTGATTAATGAATGATAAGGGACTATCGGAAAGGGAGATCTGAGATAGGACTCATGATACAACAAATATTAATGCATATTTTAATTTTGAACCATGTGATTACTACTTTTTCCCCCAGAAAAAAATCAAAAGAAGAGAGTCTAAGAATAAGAAGGATGAATTATTCAAATAAAATATTACCATATAAAAACTCTTCTGTAATGTTTTTGGATGACTAAATAAGCTAGAAGTCTATTACCTCAGAGAGACAGGTAGGTTGCTATCTCCACTTGTTTGCTGTGGAGGAAGCTAAAGGAGTGGTTTCCAAACAACACATGCCACTTAAGTGAGCAAGACATACCAAAGAGCCTGCCTACTGCTCAGGTCATCTGCATAATTGCAGGTTAAGCCCGGGGAGCAAAATAAAACTTTGAATAACAACAGAGAATCAGTAATCGGCTTCTTTAGGAGGGAGCACAGTGCATCCAACCAGCCTTTAAAGTCTGCAAAGCACTTTCATAAACCTTAGCTCTTTAACCTGACCATCTCTTGAAGAGAGGTACTAATAGCAGGGGAAAACATGCCATCCAAAGTCACCACCTAGAGACTGGAAGTCAGGTGTCCTGGCACTGAGTGCGTTCTCTTGCCATCAGGCTACTTCTCATCTTGGGCCCCACAGTTGGGTTTAGATTTGGATAGCCAAGGATAGTGTGTGGGGGTGGGGGGAGTTCCAGGGTGAGCCTTTTCTGTTTTCCAGCAGACTCATCTTCCATAGCCTGTTCTAACAGTCTCTGAAGGAATTCAGTATGAAAAACAGAAACCTGTATTGAAGTTGAAAATACTAACCCCAAACCAGCACTGACAGAGCACTGAGAACGTCAGCAGACTATACCTAATGAGACATACTCGTGAGTGAAGGCTCCAGTCATTTCCTTACCTGGAATCAAAGAAGGTGCCATCCAGAAGCGTGCCGTTGTAATGATACCTGAGAAAATCCCCACTTTGACTTCGTCGCTCACAATTTTCAGGTACTACCTTATTCTCAATGGAAATGCTGTCCTTGGGGTTATGGAGGTCCAACAATGCAACATCAAACACCAGAGATGCCTGACCAGGAATGTCTTTTCCTAGAGCAGAATGGAGGAAGATGATGAAATCAGGACACCAGATTTAGGAAATACTTTAACTACAACTCAACACCCACTGTGTTGGTGTTACTCATTCCTCGAAGTTTTCATGCCAAGGAAACAAATGTTCATCCACATCTTGGATGGCCCCCATGGCGTCTATCCTGGCTCACCATGGTACCCAAAATGCATTGGGTGGGTTAATATGAAGTCTTCCTTCCCCAGATAAAGGAATAAACTGATATTATTGACATAAGAGGTTACTATGATCCTATTTTCTATGTGCTGGCAAAACAAGGCTCTATGTGGGTGGCTGTGCGCCCACAGCAAACTCAAATACATACCGCTGTGGGTTTCTGTTAATGTAGAAATGCAAATCACAGACACTTAAAAGCACAAATTCCGAGGCTTGGATCTATTTGTTCTTTGGAACTAACAGCCAGTTGTTTTAAAAGGCAAAATACAAAATTCAACCCTTTAGTACATCCAAAACAAAATATAAATAAAAACAAAGAGATTGGAGCTACAAAGGGGAAAAAAATCCAAAGTATAAATATTCCCCAGATCATTTTTTCTCACTTCTGGATGATACTGCTTCTCTTAGATACTGCTAACAGTGAGGATTTAGTAAATATCTGCAGCATGATAATCCACATGAAGAGACTGTTGGGCACTAGCTGTTCCTGCAAAGATTAACATCAATTAATAAATAACTCTAAGTCCAGGTCTCCAGGCACCAAGTCAGTTATCTTGCCATCTCATCTGGACCCCAAAGTTGGTGTCCAGCACTTTGGGGTAAAAGGGAGTTAACTGACAAACCACCTCCCTCAACACTCTTACTTGCCGTTTGTTATACGTTATACCCTGAAAAGGAGTAGGCCTGGGCAAGTGAGCCAGTCAACATGCCAAGCCTATGCTCCTGCCACTGGCTCTTTGGCAGAGCCCACCTCTCTGTCTCCTTTCCCTCTGAGAAGTGATGAAATCTGCTGAAATGAGCTGCTGAGGCAGCTTCTGGAATGCAAGGTGTGGTCACTCTCTGACGTGTGGGTGTGGAGTATGTGTGTGTGATAAAATATCAATCTTCTGCACTTCTCTGTATCTTTTAATTTAAAGGGGAAAAAAACCCTTAAAAGTAACCCCAGCATTTACATTTTTATAGCATTATCATTTTCAAATTGAACATCTGTTTTTTTAATATAACTTTATTGAGCTATAACTCCCTCCCATAAAATTCACCTAAAGTTATACCTGGATGGCTGAGCACAGTATTAAAATATAAGGTATTTAAAAAATAAGTATCTTAAATAAACTATCTTATCAAAAATAGTTAGATAATTATGTATTTTAAAATAAATAATATTCCATATACTAGGCTAGGCATGCAGTTTTTGTTACGTATGCTGTATGCGTGTGGATGATATTCAAAGGATTTAGGAGCCAACGTGAATGAACTACACCAGTCAAAGATGAGACAATTTGCGCATCAATAAGAGTAACAATATATGTTGGAGAAAGGAAAAATAAGTCCTATTTACAGCAGTTGTTCTCACACTTTATTTTTCTTTACCAGGGAACTTCCTCTCTATCCCCAACTTTTGACAGAAACTGTCTGCAGATTCCCAGCAAATAAAATATATAAAAGTAAAGGTGGGCAGGGAAGAAGGTAGAGCCCCATTCACCCAGGGTCCCCTCGCCTCCAGCTCCATAAACCTTTGGGGACAGGAAATACAGCTCGGGTACCATAGTCCACAGTCTCACTAAACAACATGATGTTTTCATTCCTAGACTTAACTATATATGACCACTTGCTCTAATGCCTGGAAGTCTCTTCATCATGTCAGCCTGTCAGGATGATTAAATGTGCCTGCAATTCAAATATCTCAGTTACTGAACTGAGAAATTCTACCTATCAGCCAATATTCTGTTTTCCCTCACAGTGAAATTAAAACAGGACACCAACTATAATCAATGCACTTTTGAACATTATGTTTTCTGTTTGTCCACAGAGCTAATTTCAAAGGTAAAACCCAGCAAAGTACCTATCAGGGGAAAAGGCCAATTTCAGCACTCTGTGCTAAATTCCCACCCTGATGTCTACAACCTTTAGACTATCTAGTCCAAAGCGCATTTGGGAAGACATAAGCTGAAGAGTTTGGTGGCCAAGGTCACAGCTTACGAGGCAGTGTCAGAGTTTACTCGTGAATGCCAACAGCTATGAAGAGGAGGAGGTTTCTGCAAGTCGCTCGCCAGACAGCAGGTAATCCAGGCCAGCACTGACCCACACAACTTTGCCCAGTGATAGAAATGCTCCATACCTACCCTGTTCAATATGAACCCTTGAGAAGAAACGAGGCCATGTGCCAAGGAACAGAATTTTAAGTTTTATTTCATTTTAATTTATTGTAATTTATATGCAAATAGCCACAGGTAGCTAGTAACTACCAGAACCGACAGGGCAAGTCTAGACCAGAGCCTGGTGGACTTCACATGTAAGTTGAACCAATCACAGCGATAAAAATAAAGACAAATGAGGCTCAAAGAAGGAGAAGGACTTACCATCTCCGTCTTCTCCATAGGCCAGAAATGGGGGGATGGTGATGATGCGCTTTTCCCCCACACACATGCCCAACAGCCCTTTATCCATTCCAGGAATCAGCCAGCCGATTCCCACATAGGTGTCATATGTTTTCATGCGATTATGACTGAAAAACAACAGAAAGGGGCTAAGAGCCATACCAGAAGGGTGCTTCTAACTCATCCCTTGATGAGGTTTGTGTTACCCAGATCTCAGCTAAACAGTGAGCCATCCCCACTCCCAGCAGAAATTCTTAAGCTAAAAGCACACAGTTAAAACCATAGTGATCACCCCAAGCAGGCCTGTTTTTCTACTAACTGAACACACAATAATGAGAGGAGAGCCCAGAGACCACTGTTATCCGATTTGGCACCTTGCTCCTGCTATTCTCTGTAGCTTCAAAGAGATTCAGTCTTCTCTCTGCCTTTCATAGGAAAACTCTAAAAGTAAACCCCCAAACACAAGAACCTACTTGGAAAAAGAGCCCTTCACTTAATGATGAAATCTCAAAACACTGCTAAAGTAAATTAACATTGCTCTTAGATTTTCCTGAAACTTTGATTCTGGAACTACAGCCACAGCCTCAAGTGCAGGACTCGGGACTGGTGAACTCTTGATGCGTCTCTTTCCTGGCTTCTCCACGGACATAAAAAGGAGGTGAGAGGGAGAAATGAAAGGGCATGCCCCTGCTGCCGCCAAGAATACTTACCTTGAGTCGAACAACGTCCCATCCAAGAACGTTCCATTGTAGTGGTACCTTACAAAATCTGACACCTGGATGGTCCGAGGACAAGTGAGGGGCTTGAAATAAGTATGAATATGAACCTGATCTTCAGAATTCCAAATATCCATCAGGAGTACATCAAAATGAAGCACTGAATTTGGAGGGATCACACCAGCTAGAAATTAAAAAGAGTTCACATTGAAAAGCTACTACCTTTGAAGCTAATGAAACATCTAAAATTCTGCTGAAGGGAAAAAAAAGCAAAAGGGCTCCAAGGATCCCTGGTACACAATTCCAAAATGAGCCATTCCTCCCCTTTCCCTCCAAATGAAATTAAAAAGAAAAAAAGCAAAATTCTCCTTCAACGGGTAAAAACAGCCAATACACTTGTGTTCATAATACCTTTCCTATAGAAGAAATAATCCAAAGGTGAAAATTTAGCTCTGTGGGGCCTCCCTGGTGGCACAAGGGGTTAAGTCTCGGCCTATGAGGCAATCTGGCCAGGGAGCTTCCAACATGGAGCAGCAGACCTCTCCTGCCTCACCCGCTGCTCCCTTCAGCAGTGTATTTCAGTTCATCTGCCTGTTCTGCTCCCCGCTTTGTCTCTGGTAAATCCTCTCACCACCCCCACACCTCTGGTCTATACTCGAGCTCTTGTGCATAAATAAATAAATCTTTTTTTTTAAAGCTCAGTCTCATTTTTTTTCCCCTAAGATTTATTTATTTATGCATACAAGCTGGGGTACAGGCCAGAAGCATGGGGCCACAAGAGGGTTCACCAGAGACAGAGTCGGGAGCAAAACAGGCAGGTCGACAGAAACACACTGCTGAGGGGAGCAGAGGGCGAGGCAGGAGAGGTCCGCTGGGCCATGTGGGAATCTCGCTGGCCTGGCATCAAACTCAGTCGCCCGCTGCGGATAGCTCCACAGCACAGCGCTTAACCGCTGCTCCACCAGGGAGGCCCTAAATAAATAAATCTTTAAAAAAAAAAAATTTAGCTCTGTGGATGTGAGGGGGGGGCGAGGAGGATTCTCATTTTCCCCAACATGGTCTGCCTGACTGAAAAGCCTGCAAATTTTCTCAAATGCTCTGGTTGTTTCTGCAGATGTATTCACAACATAAAACAAACACTTACAAACTCCTTCACTTCCATAGGCAAGATTCGGGGGGATCTTCACAAAACGCCTCTCGTTTACACACATCCCGACCAGCGCTTGGTCCATCCCTGCAATCAGTTGTCCTTTTCCCACAAACACGTTGAAAGTGGAATCTCTGTCATAGCTGAAGACCCAAAAGGTAGGGAGAGAAAAACAAAAGTATAAATAATCCTTCCATTAGTGAAGCCAACCTGTGAAAATGTACCCAGATATAAAGTAAGGTCCCTGCAAAGCAAAAAGCCCATGGAGGAACTACTGATACTGGAAAGGTCTTCACCAGACAAAACTTATAGAGCTGACATTTTTAAATTACCTTGAATATTGCAAGCAAATATAGTTAAATAAGCATAACCACCATTAGAAAAAATTATTTATTTTTAGGTTATGTTTGTTTTGCAAAATACCTACCAGTTCTTCCACTGGGGGGAGGGGGCAGGGGATGGGGGAGGAGTTGATTTTTCTGATTGTACCTAAAAGTAACACTATATATAACAATGCCAAAGTCAACATATAGATATAGATAGATATATTTAAAATCAGAAAGTTAAGCAAGGAGGTAGCATGGAGAGCATGAAGGGCTCTTAAACTGTCTTAAGCTCAGGTCCCTCCATTGCAAAACAGGAATAATAATAATAACCAAACCAAGATCTGTGTGCTATAACAACATGGAAAGTGCTCTGAAAGCCTAAGGGCTGCACCACTACGACAATTATTACAGGTAACAGAGTCTGATGTAGTCTTCAGATCACTAGTATACGTGTTTTAAAGACTGACTAATGATGATCTTAGGTTAGAAGATAATTAATGGAACTGTGGTTCTGATGCTCTTCCTCAAATTCAGCAACTAACAAGGATTGGCCTATTAGGAGACTGCTAGGTGCCTAGGGGATAAATGAAGTCCAAGGCATGAACTTTGCCTGTTCACACCTTATAAAGTGGCAGAGACATCCATGGATTTTCAGGGCTTGGTTTATAAGAATGAAACCCTAAAATAACTTAGGAGCCCAAAGATGAAGCACGGATTGCATATAAGACAAAGACATACAGATTTCACTGGCATGGAGGGAAAAGTACATTAAGAGAAAACTGCAGGTGACAGAGCCACAGTATAAAAGCATTCCATTTTGAATTTACATGTATAGATGCATATGAAAAAATCCACAAGGTAATATTAAAAATATTATCAGTTATAAGCTATGGGTAGGAGATTTCAGATGATAAAATTTGTGTTCTCTTTCATTCTCTGAATTTTCAAAATGATCATAGAATACTTGTGTATTAAACGTTGACAGCTGCAGGAGGAGTATGTGCCTTTCCCTTGGTATATTAAGTCCACCTTTTCCTCATTTTGCTACTGAACAGCTTGAAGAGCAGCACAGTCCACCTTGCCACCCGTCAGGGCACCTCCCTCTGACCTGCCCCCCCCCTCTTTCTCCTCCTAGTTTTACAGTCTATTTTAATAGCCCTCCTTTCTCCAAGAGCAGTGAACAGAAGGCAAGATTTCAAGTTCAGGCCAGCAAGCCAGAGGACAAAAGCACATGGTCAATTCTGTGCCAAAATAGCTTTATACCTCCACCCTTGATGTCCGAGGGACCAAGCCCTGACTGCTGGAATGCCAGCTCCTGAATTTCACTTGGCTGGGGTCCAGCCCTAAACCATCATCTAAGTGGCAGGTTTATATTAGAAAAGGACCAGAACTTAAGGCTTCAAATACTCCCTAGATACAGGACATACACAAACAGCAGCAATGGACAATTTGCAAACTATTTCCTAAGTATGTTTTTTATGCCTGAATATAGTTCCCAAATTTAATAGTTTTTAATAATCACTACTATTGAGAGGTTACTTAGTATATGTGAAGCACAGCAGCAAACTAAGCTTTTCTATATACTACCTCATTTCAACTGCATATAACACTTAAAGGTGGGTGCTGGTACTCCGGGTCCTTGGGGGTGAGAAAGTTTCCCAGGCTCACAAAGTTAGCCAAGTGGGAAAAAAGACTAGAATCCTCTGACCCAGGGGCTGTCTGACTCTCACCCTCCAGGTACAGAACCTCCCTAGATGGTGTATAAAAACTGTTGTTGCAATTCATTTCTTCATTTGATGACTGCCTAAATGAAGTGCTAAGAATAACACCTTTCTAAAAGAAAAAAAGTATTATTTACATACATAAGAAACTAACAACCCAAGACCAGTCTTATCTACTGCTTAAAACTCTGACCATCTGGAAAAATAAAGTCAAACTGAGCAAATTTGTGCTGATCAGCACAACTGGCACAAATTTATGTGCAGCATCAAGCCCAGAACTAATTATTTCTGCAGGCTCTGGAATAAGCACTTATACAGGCTGTCTCTGTATCTGCTTGATTTACACTTTTTTGCAGACATCCCAGGAGGGATCCTACAGAGATATCCCAACTAGGAAATTTCAGGAAAGTTTAACACAGGGCCTATGCGCAAAGGTGTGTGGGCAGGGTGCTGAGAAATACAAGAGAATATGTAGTAACTCTAGGGACAAGTAGGGGGTGCTATTGTCACATCTGGACCTGAAGGATGGGGGGGTGGGGGTGGGGCAGCTGACAGGAGCAAGAGCCTCTGGTCTAGAAATGCACTCCATGCTGACTCCCCAGGAAGTGAACCAGTAGAATAAATATATCTTCAACTCAGTTTCCTCTCTGCCTCTGATTTCCTATTGATGCCCCATTAGCTGAGCGCAACAGTGGTGGTTGAGAAAACCCCTACTGTGAACAGTCTACACAGATCACAAAAAGCCAATGAAACCAACTGTACCTAAAAAGACAAAAGGAAACCATCCAGCAAATCTAATACCCCCTTTTCTCTCCACCACTTATTCCTCACTCCCTGCTCATTCATTCACAGCTGCAGACTCCAACCACTGCTCCTGTGACTTCTACCTTCCCCTACCCAAAAGGGGTGATGGGCCTGCAGCCCCTCCAAGCTCTCCGAGACTATCAGCCCAAGGACCCCTGAGAGAAGACATCATGTAAAACCCATCATACTCAGCTCACTAAAAGCCTGCACATAAGTGCACATTATCTCACAGTATATTCCTCAGGATAAACAACCACCCTTTTAACTGTTCTTAAAGCATAAATACTATGCCTCTATTTCTAAATGTAGGTTTCAGTCTGCAGTGAGGGTGAACTTTTATTTTATTTTATTATATTTTCAAGCTGGGATACAGGCCAGAGGCGTGGGGCAGCGAGAGGGTTCACCAGAGACAGAGTGGGGAGCAGAACAGGCAGATCAGAAATACACTGCTGAGGGGAGCAGCGGGCGAGGCAGGAGAGGTCTGCCGCACCATGTGGGATTCTCCCTGGCTGGACGTCCAACTCGCATCGCGCACTGCAGACAGCTCCATAGCACTCAACTGCTGCACCACCAGGGAGGCCCGAGGGTGAACTTTTAAAAGATCATAAGGGAAATTAAAAACATTCTGTTATGCTAGGTGGCACTACTTGATGAGGGTATCTCAATATTACCTCAGTTGAAAATAAACACAACTCTTTAAAATTTAAAAAATCATTCCATTACAGAGGAAAGAGAAAACTGCCCAGTAGTTAGAACTAAGCCCTGATCAGCTATAAGAGGAAAAGTGAGCTCTCTTGAAATGCTAGTTTTAGATTCAGTTTGGAAAAATAAAAACAGAATACTTCCACCTCCCCATCCTTATTGAGGTATAAATGAAAATAAAAATTGCATCTACTTAAGGTGTACAACTTGATGTTTTCAATGCGAAACAATCATTATACTTGGGTGATTAGCATATCCATCACCTCACATAGTTACCATTTTTTTCCTCCCTCCCTCTCTTTCAACCCCCTCCCCTTCCTCCCTCCCTCCTTTCTTTCTTCTTTCCTGGTGAGGACACTTGCAATCTCCCCTCTTAATAAATATTATGTACAAAATACAGTATTGTTAACTGTATTCACATTGCTGTACATAAGACTGAATAGATCCTTTTGAATATTGAAGGGACCGCCATATTTTGAGAAGCCTATAACAGAAGAGAAGTGAGGTAATAGCCAGGCCCCATGCGTGGAACCATCTTTTTGAGTGTCTCAAAGTTGATACAATCTAGGACCGACCCAGAGGACTGGAGCACAAGGGACATGACTGACTGGTCCTGCCAAAGCCCTTGATGCAAGTGGACGGTGGCAAAGGATTATGGGAGCTTTGGAGGTGGGATTGCTATGGTGACTGACCCTGAGGGAGGTAATCCTATACTGGCAAAACACTAGCAAGGATATAAAACAATGGTACTTCAGTAACACTAAATAACTTAAAAAAAATTAATAATAAAATTAAACTATAAACTGTAAAGAAAAGAAATGCAGGAAAAGTAGAAACTTACCTCCTCCCTGCTTACCCTGGGATGACCAAGTGAGGTTCAACACACTCCCCTGGCTAAATTCCACTCTGATCTGGGGCCCAGATGTAGACTGGAAAGGAGGGAAGCAAAGTCTAACTTTCCTGCCTCCTACCTCTCTCCCCATATGATATACTCTTAATAATTTTTTTTAAGATTTATTTATACATACAAGCTAGGGTACATGCCAGAGGCATGGGGTGGCGAGAGGGTTCACCAGAGACAGAGTGGGGAGCAGGACAGGCAGATCAGAAATACACTGCTGAGGGGAGCAGCAGGCGAGGCAGGAGAGGTCTGCCGTACCATGTGGGACTCTCCCCAGCTGGGCATTGAACTCGCATAGCGCGCTGCTGACAGCTCCACAGCGCAGCGTTCAACCGCTGTGCCACCAGGGAGGCCCCCATATGACATACTCTTAATTGCAGCTTCCCAGACCCTCTGCCCAAGAGTATTTCCTTCAAACAGCCACATATACCAATGGCTACTATGTCCTGGCAAAGAGGAAAAGCAAGCAGTTAATGAACTGACAACTGCCTGTCTGCTGCCCAGGCAGACAGTTGAGAGAAGGCTACAATAAAGGAAGAGAGTGGAGGTGATGAAGAAGGAGTGGTGAGGAGGGAACTGTATCCATTCATCCCTCCACAGAGGATCAGACCCTGAATGTGAGCAGTTGGATGATCTTTGGCACATTAAAAATCATTGGAAGAAAAACTCCGCAAAGTCAAGTCATGAATGGCACTGCTGTTAAGGGGTTTTATTTCTAAACAACTGGGCAAGTTATAATGTCAGAATCCTATAAATAATGCATATTTTACACAAGCTCTCAGTCCAGTAAAATATAGCCAAATTAAATCATCAACATGAAAGCATAGTTGCTCGAAATGACCCACAAACGAAAATTAAAAGCTAGGCCATTAAGTCTACACAAGATATTAAGAAAGCCTGCCAAATGCTTGAGGAGATCCTAGTAAGAAGAATCACTGGGAGGCTAGACTCTTTCATAAATTCACAGAACTACTCTGGATTAACACACAAGCAGCAGCTTCTTTTTATCATGTGACTTTTCCATAGGAAAAGCCATTATGCAGACTCATGCTTTGAAAGCTTCCTACTGAAGTGAGCATGTCCTGACCTGACCGGTCTTTCTGCCACCACTTACCCCCTCCACTCCGCCCTCACACCACCTGGGGTGCTGCCCAGACTACTGGCTCTTCTCTGGGAACCAGTCCTGCTGAAGGGGTGAGCCTTAACCCCCCTTCACTCAACAAGCAACCTAACACTATCCAGGGTGGACACCTGACCAGTTAAACTCTCTCCTAGGAATGTGGAATCGAGATAGATTCCAGTAAGTGGTGCTGGACCAAGAAGCTGCATATGTGGCAGGGAAAGCCCGTTGGAGCTCTCCCTCCAGAGAGAGGGAGAATTAAACCCCTCTGCAAGCCCTCAGGAGATGTAGAAAGGCACTTTTATTCATGATTCTGGATCCTCATGAGGAATTAGGGATCCTTCCAATAAATAAAAAGAAACCCTCTCTTTGTGTGGGTTTCTTTCTTTCCCCCCAGCCCAACTTAAGGACAGCTTGCTGTTTTCTAGAAAACAGACAACTTTTTACTCCAATTTTAGATTCACAGCAAAACTGAACAGATGGTACAGATTTCCCATATGCCTCCAGGCCCACACATGCATGACTCAACTATCATCAATATCCGCCACTAGAGTAGTACACTTGGTACAATCAACGAACCTCCATTGATACATCACAGTCACTCAAAGCCCACAGCTTACATTAGGGATCTCCCTTGGTGTTGTGCGTTCTGTGGCTTTGGAAAAATGCATAAAGACACGTACCCACCACTGTAGTCTCATACAGATCAGCTTCACTGGAGAGCAGGGCTTGGGGTCTGTCTTATTCTTGACTACATCCCAGCACTCAGAACAGTAGGTATTCAATGACTATTTGTTGAATGAATAAATAAATCAATGAATGAATATGTAAAATGAGGTTCACCTCTGTTAATGAGTCCATGCTCCTTTTAGAGCAGGTGTAGGTACAACGAATGAATGAACTTAAGGGGCAGCAGACAGGCCTGGAGGCTGTTAATGAGCTATGAGATGCTTGTGTTGCCCAAGGTAACAGAAAGATAAAGTCAATCCCCAGAAGGAAATCAGAGCAAAGACATCACCCTTTACTGCTCACTGCTAGGAAACCTATGGAACTCCTAAAGGCTAAGTCAGGAGTGGCTGACAAGGACTCCAAGGGCTGGGAAGTGACAGCCTGCAGCGGGAGCTGCTCCTTGGGTCTGGAGCAGCAGCCACAGCAGCATATCAATAAGCCCATGGAGGCTCCAAAACAAAACTAAGCCAGGTCCAAGCCAGTGGCCAAGGGATGAAGTGCTGGACTCCTGGCAACTGCAAAGGTCCTTAAGCTGAAAAGACACCAACTGCCCCAAGTGCCAGGCAGACCTGCAGGGAGAAATCTCTGTGGAAAGAAAGGCTTTTTGAGGTTTATGACTCTGGTCAGGGCACCAGCCATGGTTTTCTTCTGGACAAAACTTCCAAATCAACAGCCAAAGCCCACGATACCTAGAGTTCAACTACCCCAAGCTTGCAGTATAGGAATAGGCAAAATCATTCCTTCATACTTCATAAATTCCCAAAGCAACCGTCTGAACGGGAGACCCCCAAGTGAAGCAGCCACATGAGCCCTGCCCCTCCCACTCCCTTGTCTACAGGGCAACCACAGGGAGCTTTGTAAAATGCAAAGTCTGAACCCTCAATCCCTAATTACAACTCTACAGTAGCTTCCCACTGTCCTTAGACAAAGACCTAACTCCATAGCCAGAGACCTCACCAGCTCTCCAAAACTGGCTCCAGCCTCCCTCTCTGGCCTCTTCTTACTGCTCCTTTCCCTCCTCTGTACTCCCTAGCATACATGGTAGATTGCAGACCGCAGACTCTACACTCTGGCACTATATGCCTGAGTACAAAGCCCCACTTCACCACTTAGTAGCTAGGTACTTTGGGCAAATTACCCAAACTTCCTGAGCCTCTGTTTCTTCATTTGTAATGAAGTACCTACCTCATAGTCTTGTAAGACCAAATGAACTCCTATGAGATTAAATGAATTAATATATGTAAAGGCACACGGTAAGAACTATGTTTGAACTCTACATGAGAGAGAATATGCTATTGTACATTCTGTACTTATCACACTATGTAACTGCCTGGACTATTCATGGTAGATAAGGGTGGGACATCTTCTTCATGGCAGATACCATGAGTGAATAAACATACTTTAGGTATATATGTACTCTTGCTGTGTATGTGTATATGTATATGTATATGTAAATGACTCCTGTGCACTCTTTCCACTGTCCCACACTGCCTCACAGTGGTTGCCATGCCTAGAGAGGAGAAAGTATTAGACAAAATGATCTAAAGTGAATTATTAATTTCCATCAAAACAAGCAGGAAATTCTTTCCTATGTTGTAACTAATGAAGAAAAGGAAAGAAGATATGCAAATGACCAATAAGCACACTATCACTAAGCATTAGGGGAATGCAAATGAAAACCTCAATGAGATACCAAGTCACACCCACTAAGATAGCTACAATCAAAATGACAATTACTTGTGTTGGGGAGAATGTGAGAAACTAAGAACCCACCTACATTGCTGGGGAAAATATAAAATGGTGCAGCCATTTTGGAAAAGTTTGGCAGTTCCTAAAAAAGTTAAATATAGAGCCTTTCTGGTGGCGCAGCAGTTAGGCGCTGCGCTGTGGACAGGAGCTGTGGACAGCAGCAGCAGCGGCGACAAGAGTTCGACGCCCGTGGCAGACCTCTCCTGCCTCGACTTCTGCTCCCCTCAGCATTGTATTTCCAGCGATCTGTCTGTTCTGCTCCCCACTCTGTCTCTGGTAAACCCTCTCGTCGCTCCACGTGGCCTGTGCCCCAGCTTGTATGCATAAATAAATAAACCTTTTTTTAAAAAAATTAAATATAGTTAGCATAAGATCCAGCAAATCTGCTTTTAAGTATATACCCCAGAGAAATGGAAGCCTACTTCCACCACAAAACCAAATGTATGAATAGTCATAATATCATAATAGCCAAAAGATATAAATAATACGAATGTCCAACAACTACTGAATGGATAAACAAAGTGTGGCATATCCATACAATGGATTACCACACAGACATAAAAAGAAATGAAGTTCTGGCATATACTGCAACATGGATGGACCTAGAAAACATTATGCTAAGTGAAAGAAGCCAGTCACAAAGCATCACAAATGACAGGATTCCAGGTAGAGATAGAAAGGAGATTAGCTGTTACCTAGGACTGGGGAGTGCAGTCACTGCTAATGGTCCAGAAGTTTTTGGAATGATGAAAACGTTCTGGAATTAATAGGTGTGACGGTTGTACAACTCTGTGAATATACTAACAACCAATGAACTATACACTTTAAATGGATGCACTGTGTCATTTGTGAATTATATAACAACAAAGCTGTTTTTAAAAACATCAACTAAAACAACAGTAAGAATGTCCACTTCTGAGTACTTGCTGGTGCCCCATAGTATGAAAGCTTTTGTATATTCACTTATTGTCTGGAATTTAAAAAAAGAAGGGTGCTTTTTAAGTTAATTTCAGGAATGAGAGCAGTGCAGTCTAGGGCACACAGCAGCGGTCAACCAACAGTTTTCTTTGCCTAATCTCCTCACTCACTGAGAGAAGCACGGCCACAGACTTGGTTTGTAACAAAGCCCTGGGGAGAAGAGCAGCCCAGATTTAGAAGGAAAGGGGCCTGCAGACCAGGGAGCTAAAACAGTGAAGATGGAGGAGGCGTGGTGATCTTTGGGCAAAGCTGAGGAAAGGAATCCTGGGAGGGTGCAAGGCCCCGTGGCAACGTGGAGTGACTTGGTCTGGACTACCTCGTGCCCAATCACCGGAAGGGGAGGGCAGTGGTAGTCACACGCGAGGGTTCTGACTGCTGCAGTTTGGGTTTCCATCTGACTGCTTCAGCAAGTTCCTTAACCTCAGAGGCCTCCAATTACCGCACTGGTAAAATGTGGATAATGACAGTACCTACCTCAGAGAATTTTAAGAGTCAAAGGAGTTCATTATATGGAAAGTACTTAGAAGTAAGCATGGCGCACTGTAACAACTCCATAAATGTTAGCGGCTGCTGTCACCATTATCTGCAAGTGGCATCATCTGACTAGATACTAAAAGGATTGTCCAAAGAAAACAGTAAAGGGAGTGGCAGGCAGACATCAACACCTCCTCCTGGGGGCAGAGGGAGCTCGTGGAATAGCCACTCTATACCGATTTAACGTCCTAATGCTCAAGGTCCCTTCCAGAATTCCAGTCCCGGCCGGAGTGGGGAAGAACCAGGGGAGCTTAAGGGTCGGGAGACTCACCCCCAGGGCAGAGGGGTTTAGGGTCCGGGAGCAGTAGAGTAGGTGGAGGGAGAGGAGGAGCGCAGGGGCGGAGCTGGGGGAGGTCCGTCGGGAGGGAAAGGCCTGTCCGGAGAGAGGGAAGGGAGAGCGGGCGCTGCAGCCTCGGAGGCCGGGACGAGCGCTCAGGGCGCAGTACCTGGAGTCGAACTTCTGGCCGTCAGGGAATGTCCCCACGTAGTGGTAGCGCACGAAGTCGCCGCTGCGCACGGTGCGCGGGCACTCGTCGGGCACAAAGCGCCTCTCGATCTGCAGCTCGGTGTCAGAGCCCAGGCCCAGGCCCGCCACCGGCGCCGCCTGCCCGGTCACCCAGAGCAGCAGTAGGAGCAGCGGCGGCAGCGGGGGCCGGCAGCCCCGGGACCTGAACGCCATCCGGGCGGTGAGGAGAGGAGCAAGGGGCAGACGCAGGGCGCAGCGCGGAGCCGGCGAGAGCGTGCGGAGTTCGGGCGGAGCGGGTCAGGCCTGGGAGCACTGCGGCGGATGCAAACGTGGAAAAGACTCCCGGCCCTCCCCGGGCGGCAGCCACCACCCCCTCCCTCCCGCCCCCCGCCCCCCGGACACATCCGAGCGAGGGGAGGAGCCCCAGCTCCTAGCTGGGGCGGACGGGCGGCTCCCTGCACCGCCCGGGCGGGTCCTAGGAGCCTGCTGCGTCTGGGAGAGGGCTGGCAACTTCAGAAGGGACTCATCCTGGAGCGAGAAATCGTGAATTCCTCGGGAAGGGGCGGCGCCCCGAAGTCGGGAGAATAAAGCGTCTACTGCCCTGGCCCACACCCAACTCGCCGCTTGTCTCTGGAAACTCTCGAGATTTAGTGACTGGAGCTCCAATTACCCTTTGCTGCTTTGGGGAGGGAGGCAAACTTAGATTTTTATTGTTTGTTTGCTTTTAACTTAGTTAAAAGGATAGATTCTACTTTTTAAAAGACTGGAACCATTCTTCATGATTTTTTTCCCAGGATTTTTTTTAATACTTAGAAAGAGGGAGAGGCGTGTATTGCGAGACTCCTCTGGGGTTCAGAGTAAGGTTTTAAGTTGCTGTGTTTTCTTTCCCCAAGCGATTAATGGGTGCAATGTGAGTTGAAACTTGGTAGCTAATACCACACATGCGTGACTAAGCCAGGTAGGACTTCACGAGAGACCTGGATGTGGTTAAATGCATTCTTACATTAGAATCACTTGTCTTATTTATAAAACTTTGGATTAATAAAATAAAATCACCAAAAATTGCTTGACTCGATTGGGAAGTCAGCAATCCTGATACCCGAACTTGGCAAAGATAGAAGAGAGGCGCGTGCGCGAGAGAGAATGAGATAAACTGGGCGCCTATCTATAAATAAAAAACGCGAACTTAGTAAATAAAACGTAAACAAACTGAATTAAACAATTTATTAGTGAAATAATACACTGTTATGCGGACTACTTGGCTAGTTTTTCACAAGTTAAAATCTCGGTGTCCATTGTAAGATGAAGATAGAACAATAATTATAACATTATCATAGATCTTTTAGATCCCAGGGAACTAATGAGAAAGTACATGTAGCAGAACAGAAAAATAATACCAGAATGATGTAAAACATATATAAAATAAAATAAATACTTCTAAAAAAAATCGAACAACCAAAAAAAAGCCCTCGTTGTCCTATTTATTAGAGCTCATTCAATAGAGATAAAAATCCTATTGTTATAACAGGCCTGGCATATACCTGTCATTCATTGTTTGTGGAGCACTTCTATTTTTGTCTAAATTTTTATTGATTTAAAAGGTTTTGTGGCCGTAGAGGACTAAACTACAAAAAAAAAAAAAGGAAAGTAAGAGGTCCTATTTTTTATACTTCATCCTATTAATAGGGTAGAGAAGGAAAAAAATCCAAAAACCATATGGCCATAGATTAAAATCACATTGATAAAATTCAACTTTAAAAAACAAACAGTAATTCTAGGCTCCACATGTTACTTGTCTGTTATGAAAGAGTATCTGTCTATCTCAAAAGTAGTCTTCTTTCAGTCTTCTAATCTCAGTAAGGGACACGCCCCATCAAGTTACAAAAGCCTTTATCCTCACTTTCCATATCATGCCCAACACAAAGTTTTACACCCTAAATTGCTATGTATTCTTTTTAAACCTTCTCCTTTGATCCTCCTCATCTCTTGCTGGTCTCCTAGCAGTAACCTCCCATTTTGTCCATCTTCCCCCAAAACACATACATTAACTAATACGGAATTCAATGTAAAATTAAATTATAAAATTAAAATACATAGGCAAAATTATAATATTAAGATACTTCTACATTGTGTGGGCTCATCCCCAGCTATTGTCACCCCAGCTACCTGAGTTTTCCAGCTGAAGCTCTAACTCTGTTGCAGATTAAAGCCATGCCTGCTATATCTTGTCAGGACTCCTGAACCCCAGAATATGTGAGCATAATAAAATTGCCACTTTACCACCTAATATTAGGATCATGTATTATACAGCAACAGACAAGATCTCTACTAATAATAACAAATCAAAGTCAGTACATAAGCAAGGAGTTCAGAACAAAGGAAATAAAAGTAAATATACTCACCCTCATTACGAATCAAAACAGCAAAAGGAATGAAACACTTTTTACCTCTCAAATTAGTAAGATTAATATATAGATTAAAATAACATATATATAAATAAATATACACATCGGTGTGGGCAAACACAAGGAATGGATGCTTTTTACATATTGACAGTGAGTATAAAATTTGGAGAGCTATGTTAGCCCTGACTGCAATTGAATTAACTCCAGTTCAAACTCACTGAAGGAAAGAGGAAATATTATTTGAAGAACTAGGGGATCTTGCTCTGTTGAAAGATTCAACATGCAAACTGAATAAATAAGGGATCTAGCTAAGAGGAGCTTGGGAATCATTAGAACCAAGGATACTGTTGGAAGCCGCCATTTTCTGTCTCAACTTTTTATTTCTGCATCTCTATACATGAATTTGTCTCTGCCACACAGCAGAGAGCAACATCCCTGACATCTCCCAAGTCTAATATCTGCAGCTCCATCTTCTTGTCACCAGAAAAGACCAACTCTTTCCCCAGATCAACTTTTAAATACTGATTAGGGACTGGAGCTTAGATAATTGATCAACTATGACTGGGAGGCTTTATAAGTGCAGATAAAATTGCCAGAGAATAGGGAATTTGCAATTTGTTTCAAAAGTCCTAAAAATGGACACATTTTTGATCTAACAATAGCATTCTTACCACTTGAACTCAAGGAAACAGTTAAAGATGCATGCAGAGACTCATTCATGAGAATATTCATTACAATATAATTTTTAATAGAGAAAAACAATTCAATAGTATAGGACTATTAAATTTTCATAATTCACACAGCCATTAAAAGTAGTATTATGAAATTAGTATAAAAGTATGAAAATATCTTTGGATATTCAAAACTTTTAATTTTTAAAAGCATAGAAGAAAATGGTATGAAGATAATTGTCTAAAAAACTAAGCATAGAAAAGCTCATTATATAATAATAGACAAACTTTGAAGTATATGTATATATATGCAGTAGTGTCAGAGTTACAGACAGTTCCTTTGTAAATTTTCTTATGCCTACCAAATATTGTAGGTTTTTGTAACTGATTTCTTATGTAATAAAAAGATGTTTAATTGACCTACAAAATGATGTTTTCATAGCAATATGTAATGTAAGGAAAGGTATTTATAATTTATAATTATAATTATAAAGGTATTACATATATAATAATATATGTAATATATTGTAGTACTATGTGAAAAAGCTGGTTTGTAAACATTTTGCAGCAGGATATTTTTATAAATAAAATGATACTATGTATAAATACCTGAAAGAAAGTATTCAGAATATCAATAGCATTTTTTATTCAAACATAATTCAGTAGATCAGCTGATGAACATTTCGCTTGTTTCCAATTTGGGTTTATTGTGAATAATGCTACCATGAGCATTTGTGCACAACTATTTGTGTGTGACATATATTTGAATTTCTATTGGGTGTACACAATTGGTCCTCAATATTTATGGATACCTTATTTGTGAATTTGCCTAAAATTTGGCTAAAATATATTTGTAACCTTGACATCATAACTCCTGGCATGTTCATAGTTGTGGACATTTGTGTGAAAACTCTGTGGAGCCTAATGTGCATATTTCCACATGAGGTGGGACAAGACTTGTCCTCTGCTTCCAACTGTCATATTATAAGTGATGTCCTTTTCACAATATATTTAGTGCCATGGGTTTTCTCTTTTGTGTGCTTTTGTTGGTGTTTTTGCTATTTAAAGTGGCCTCTGAGTGTTGTGCTAAAGTGCTGTCTTGTGTTCCTAAATACAGGAAAGCTGTGATGTGCCTTGTGGGGAAAACAAATGAACTTCTCTCAGTTATAGTGGCACTGGGCAGGAGCTGACTGTAGATGAATCAACAATACATATTAAATGAGGTGTCCTGAACATATATAAAACAAAGCTATATATTGATCAGTTGACAAAAATGTCATAACCCAAGACTGATAGATCCTAACCCTGAGTCATTGTTCAGTATTCCCCAATTTAGTGTACGCTAGGACTTTCTAGATCACCACTACTGAGAAAGTGAGAATTAATTTTGCTTGGAGTAGACTTGCTGGATCATATGACACTCTATTTTTAACTTTTTGAAAAACTGCCAAACTGTTTTCCAAAGTGACTGCACCATTTTACATTCCCTCAGGCAATGTATAAAGATTCCATTTTCTCAACAACACTGTTATTATCTAGCAGATAATATCCTTTTGTTTTATTTTTCTTAACTGTTAAAATATGATAAACTTTGATATATCACTTTTGTAATAAGATTAAAATTTTAATTAAAAAGTTGAAAAGCAAAGACCTGTCAGTTTAGCTTACCAAATAGCTAAACAAAAGCTGGCGTATGTTGGAAAGCATACACCCTGTGGGAATAGGGGTTTATGTCACTTTATCCCCAGCACCTAGAATAGTGCCTGGCACATAGTAGGTGTTCTGTACATATTTACTGAATGAATGAAAGAAGAGGCTTATGTAGTCCCTTCTTTTGGGCAAATCTTCTCCCCTGTGAGCCTTAATTTTGTTACTTTTATTTACATATTTTAAAAAATATTTATTTATTTATGCATACAAGAGCTGGGGTGTAGGCCAGAGGTGTGGGGGGGCGGTGAGAGGATTCACCAGAGACAGAATGGGGAGCAGAACAGGCAGATTGACTAAAATACACTGCTGAGGGGAGCAGCAGGCGAGATAGGAGAGGTCTGCTGTGCCATGTGGGAATCTCCCTGGCTGGGGATCGAACTTATGCTGCAGTGGCTACCTATAGTCTCATAGGCTGAGACTTAACCCCTGTGCTACCAGAAAGATCCTAATTTTGTTACTTTTAACCTGAAGTGCATGGTTGCTACCCTGCCTATCAAATTAGTCAAATTTCTAATGTTATTATTGAATCACCTAACTCCCGAGAAATCATGAAGTAGCCATTGCTAGGCACAGATGTCTCAGGCTCAGCTCTGGCATAAGGGCCTGCTTTCTATGACCCTAACTTCTCTGCTACCTTTAAAGTGTGTGCAACACAGTCGTTCTAGCAAATTCTGATCTCAATAACTTTCACCTGAGCATTCGTGGTATTTGTCGCCATTCTCCAACCCCACCAGAAAACATAATCTCAAGTCCACCGGACTGCCCAGGAGCTCCTGACTGTTCTCCAATCCATTCTCTCCTCCCCACAGTGAACTTTATTTTATTTTATTTTTTAAGATTTATTTTTATTTATGTATGCATACCAGAACTGGGATATAGGCCAGAGGTGAGGGAGAGTGAGAAGATTCACCAGAGACAGAGTGGGGAGCAGAACAGGCAGATCTGATGAAATACACTGCTGAGGGGAGCAGCCAGTGGGAGAGACAAGAGAGGTCTGCGGTGCCATGTGGATTAGCTCCCTGGCCAGGGATCCAACTTGTGCTGCAGTGGCTGAGGATAGCTTCATAGTGCTGAGGAACAGGAGCTCCCAAAGACTCTGGGAAGTCCTCCCAAACAGGCTTTGTTAAGTCTTCCCTCCTACTCCTCAGCCTGTAACATTTGTACACCACTACCCAGCCTGCATCAAACCTAGTATAAATATATTCAGGTCTAACTGTTTCTTTGGGCCTACATTTCCTTAGGAAGACTCCCATGTCAAGTAAAACTTACATTAAATAAATCTGTGTACTTTTCTTTTACCAATCTTTTTTTGTCAGTTTAATTTCAGATCCAATCAGGAATCCTAAAGGGGTTGAGGAAAAAGTTTTCCTCCTCTACAAAAGACACTTAAGAAGTAGATCCCTGAATAACCTTATCTACTTAAAAAACTGAATTTGCAGTTTGAAGCCACCCCACAAGAAATATTTGGATCTGCAACTTCACCGGTAAATTCTACGAAATATTTAAGGAAAAAATGTGTGTGTGAGCACGCGCGTGCGTGCGCGTGCGCGCGCTTTAATCCTACCCTGTCCCAGAAAACGAAAGGGCATAGAATACTTTCCATTCAATTCTAGGACAGCAGTACTTTGATACCCAGTCAAAACAAAGATATAACAAGAAAATAAAACCACCGATGAATATCCCTTGTGAACATAGAAGCAAAAATTCTCGACAAAATTTTAGCAACTTAAATCCAATAATATTTAAAACCCACTTCAGTCCTTTTCTAGCTCAGGTTTATGGGTCACATACGGACCCAGACAACGTGCATGGACAGCTGAACTGCTCATGCGCAGTCCTTCCCGCTCAGCGGGAAGCCTGACTTCCACGTTTTGGGACACACCACAGCAACATTTCACATAGCCTTTTGTGTGTTTATTTACATTTTCTTTACTAAATATGAAATCCTGGTGTATTTTAGGAATTAATTACATTGAATGTCACATTTTAGGCAAATATTTTCTAATGCTTTTATTTTTGCTTTCTTTGTGGTTTCATCCATCATGTTAAAGTAAAATAATTACTATGACCACATATCACATACGTTTTGAAAACACAGTCTAGGTATGCACCTAATACTTCTGCATTCCAGCTCCACTACTGAAATCTGGTCCCCCTCGTTATCTCTAAAATAAAGAAAGGGTGGTTACAACATAAAGGTTTTAAAATAATAAATGAGGTCTTATTAAGGGCTCCTTAGCTGAATGACCACAAGATAAAAAGTGCTCAGTGTATACTAGCTTTGATTTTCACTTCCAGCTGTCAAACTTGATCTAAATACAATAAACATTAACTGGAGTCTATGCTCTAGAAAATAGGAGGATTTCTATGGAGAGTCTTGCTGGCTTCCAAAATTAAGTGAATGCTACCAACATGTAACGAGCAGCTCCTATGCGTCTAGGGGATACTAGGAGGACTGGCACTGATTTCCTGCCTCCAAGGTGGGAGGCCACAAGGAGAGTGGGTCTCGGCCCAGTGGGTGCCGTGGACGCGCGGGGAAGGGCTCTCAGGTTCCCACGGCGGCTCCTCTGCGCCTCGGCACCCGACCGCCGCCAGGGGGCGCGTTCCGACTCCGGCACCAGCCGGCCCAGCGGCTGGGTCCGGGCGCTTCGGGCGCCAGCTCCTGCAGCGCCGCGTTGAGGCGGCCCGATCGGCCTATAGGGAGGCGGAGGCCGGGCAGTGTCGGCGGGAACCCAGACTCAGCGCCGCGCAGAGGAAGGTCTGTGTTGGCCGTCGCCGCCCCAGCCGCTCGGGCCGCGATGTCGTCCCGCACGCGGCGCGAAGACGAGGGAGCCGGGGGCGCGCGGCGGCCTCGGGAGCCGCCCCAGCAGGAGCTGCTGCGGCGTCGGGAGCAGAAGCGGCGGCGGCACGACGCGCAGCAGCTGCAGCAGCTCAAGCACCTGGAGTCCTTGTGAGTCCCCGCCCCGGCGCCCCAATCTTCCGCGAGAACGGGGTGAGGCGGCCGCGCTGTCTCCGAGAACCCCAGCGGAGGGGGCGTAGGGCAGGGACCTCCAGCCGAGCCCAGCGCTTGGGAGAGGCCGGAGCCCCGGGGCGGCCGGGCTCAGCGCGAGGCCGCCGGAGGCTCCGCCTGGGGCTCCAGCTGGCCGCGAGCGGGGCACCCCCGGAGGCGACTGTGTTTGCTCCCGGTGCCGCGAGGCCGGTGTTGGGCGCCCAGTTAGGATATGGGGGGTCGAATACGTGCGAAGTTGAGCTGAGCGCCTGGGTCCCTTTCCCAGGATTTTCTCATTTTCATTCAAAGGGCCCATAGTGAACTGGACCCGTCGAAGTCCCGTTCTTTACATCCTTTTCTGTTGAGAAAGGGAGAGGAAAGCAAAGTCCTATGGTATTAGTGTACTGAAAAAAGGAAAGGAAAGGCAAAAAGGCTGACCCTAAATGTTGGGAAGGTGGCTATCAGGTAGAAGAGAGTGCAGACTACAACAGGATAACGGTGGGAACTACAAAAGACCAGTTTGCACTATACAATGCGAAGAATTAGGACCAGAGTCATAGATTCTTGTTCAGATTGGTCTGACAGGAAGCAGAGTCTTAGCAATAGATTCTTGTTGGTCTGCATGGTCTTGTAAGCAATCAGATCAGGTCCCTCCCGCTCAGAAAGCCAACCTGCACCTCTAGAAAGTCTTTTCCACAAAGGAGTTTATTTGAAGTGGCCACCAGGGGCGTTGGAGTGTTGAACACTAAAACCCCACTCCCTGAAAGGTGAGTGCTGAGACCATGTAAGGGGGGAGGCGGTACTGGTCTAGGAGGGGGTCAGGGGCTTCGCACCCCCGGGTCCCAGCAGACACAGGGCAATAGGCAGGCATCCTAAGTCACTGCTTCAGGGAGTGTTCCTTCCGGGCCTAAAAGCTCTGACCGGCAGGTGTTTGTCCTCAGTGTTATCAACCTGGAAGGGACAATTTTTCTTAGAGATGTAACAGGCAGTTTTAAGGTTTCTGGGGATGCAGTTGGAGAAAACTACATTCGTTGTTAGTTAAAAGCTATGCGTTGAAAGTTAATCACTAGAGCAACGGTGGTTAGAATTTAATTTTGCTTAGTTCTGTTAAGTTCTACTAAGTATAGTAGAATAGTTTCTAGTCTAAGAGAAAAAGCTACAGAATTGAGGGAGTCCAGCCACAGTTTGACAAGGAGGCACTGTGCTTCCCCAGCTCCATAGGGGAAGGGGAGATTGTAGAGTTAAACATTGGATGGGAAGTTGGACTAATGACCTTTCAATTCTTTCCAAAGATTTTTTTCTTCCGTAATTAGCTTTAGAAGTCAAACCTTTCTAATTTGCTTCTCTTTTAGGGATATCTCATTATTTGTGCAAAGACCATCTTGTAAGGAACGGTCCTGAAAGGGTTCAGGGAGCTTTGACACAACATGCACACCTTGGCGGAAGCCTGGTCTGCCCTGTCACTGTGGCCCTGGGACTGAGTTTCACCTCAGCAGGGCAGTGGTTGCAGGATACAGGCCCTGCAGTGCTGGCATCCAGTGCCCAGCCCCTTCAGGGTGCTCTCTCTTGCACAAGCATATGTTCAAAAATCCTTTTTTAGGTTAATCTCAGGGAGGTTCAGTCTAGCCCAGCAAGTATCTTTTAATTATAGGCTGCCGGGAGGTGGTTAATACTATTTATTTTGTAGCTAACAGGGCTTTTTCACTGACAAAACAGATTATGGTCCCCTCTTGCAGATGAGGAAGTGGAGGTTCTGTGGTTAAGCCACTGACCTGTTCACTAGCAAAGGAAAACTAAACTGAGGTATCTGAAACTGACCAGTGTGATTGTCCAGTTTCAGAGATGTAAAACTGGTGAGGCCATTGCCATGTTTGCTAGTTCAAAGTCTTGTTGGATTTTTAAATTAAGTTTTATTCATACCAGAGTGATTTTTTTTAACAAAACAAATATTTTACTAAAAATACTACCAAAAAATAGTGTTGGGCTACCAAAACTTTTCCTGTAACCTCATATTCCCTGCAGAGCCCTCTTAACTCCCCAAATAAGGTCCTGACTTCCATGTGCAAACTTTTCTAGTTTTTTTCTTCTTGGATTTAATTGCATGTTTCTAAATTTTATACTTTCTTTCACTCAGTAATTTTAGACATTATTAATTTCTTGTCATGTTATGTAAGCATTTACTTCTCTTTCCCTGCCTTTGTTTCCATCCATCCAGTATAGTTGCATTATAATTTTTGCTAATTTTTTGTTTATAGGTGGAGTCTGACTGCTGGGCACATTTTGTTAACTGTTTTAGACATAATGTAGTGTTTCAAGTTTTTTACTGAAAATATCCTTTCTATTTTGGCCTGAAGTTGCTTTTGCTCATTAAAATGTATTATGTTCCTTTTAATGTGGTTGATGGCGCCTTTTTTTTTTTTTCCTTCTAGCTATGAAAAACCTCCTCCTGGGCTTATCAAGGTCAGTGTGAAGTTTGTACTTGTGGTTATCTTCTTAGATATAATTAACTCAGTGCTCAGGCACAGTAATTAGTTATGAAAAACAGTTGTAAAAGGTTTTGAACACCCTTTATGATAACCCTGATCTTCCCTGCAGGTGCCAGTCAGTCATACACACTGAGGACTTCACAAGCCCGTGCTTTTGTAGAAATGTAATTGTGCCTGTTCCCTCAGAAGCCTCTGGGCCCTGTGAGATCCTCAGAGATACTCCCCGCCCCCCCCCCCCTCAGTTGTGACTGCGTCTTTTCCAAGCTGTGCTGTGCCCTGCTCCTGCTCCATCTCTCCCTGGGCCGGCTTCCTGAATGTCATCAGCTCAAAGAAGAGTAG
This sequence comes from Scalopus aquaticus, assembly GCA_004024925.1. Classification (NCBI taxonomy): domain Eukaryota; kingdom Metazoa; phylum Chordata; class Mammalia; order Eulipotyphla; family Talpidae; genus Scalopus; species Scalopus aquaticus. Next base: position 81,476 of record PVIJ01001236.1, on the reverse strand, counting down.
ACACAGACTCTTGAGTCTGTGTCTTTCTATGAGAGTGAAATTTTTTTTTTAAGATTTATTTATTTATACATACAAGCTGGGGTACAGGCCAGAGGTGTTGGCGGCGAGAGGGTTCACCAGAGACAGAGTGGGGAGCAGAACAGGCAGATCAGAAATACACTGCTGAGGGGAGCAGCGGGCGAGGCAGGAGAGGTCTGCTGCACCATGTGGGATTCTCCCTGGCTGGGAGTCGAACTCGCATCGCTGCTGCCGACAGCTCCACAGCACAGCACTTAACTGCTGCGCCACCAGGGAGGCCCCTTAGAGAGTGAAATTTATAAAAGGCCAAAGCAACTTTTTCTGCTTGGTAGCTTTCAATTAAAAAAAAAAGGGGATGTTTAGAAAACATTTTTCCATCATAAATTTAATATTCATGGAAACAAAATAAAGCACCTTAATTTTTTTTTTAAAGATTTATTTTTTATTTATGCATACAAGCTGGGGTACAGGCCAGAGGCGTGGGGCGGCGAGAGGGTTCACCAGAGACAGAGTGGGGAGCAGAACAGGCAGATCAGAAAAACACTGCTGAGGAGAGCAGCGGGCGAGGCAGGAGAGGTCTGCCGCACCATGTGGGATTCTCCTTGGCTGGGCGTTGAACTCGCGTCGCCGCTGCCAACAGCTCCACAGCGCAGCGCTTAACCGCTGCGCCACCGGGGAGGCCCTAAAGCACCTTAATTATAAATGTATTTATTTAATAGTGGAAATACATAGCAGAGATACAGCACATGTGTGATTAGGAAACACAACAGTGACTTGCAAGGTATAATAAAGTATTTTAATATAACATGCCATTTTCACTATGCCAAATAACCATGTTTACTTTAATTCTTACGACTTGTCTCATTCCACAAAATTTTGAAGTAGTGAAGTCTTTTGCTTTTAATATTAGAATCAAATTTACCTGAGAATTTGGAGCTCGCATGCGCGCGTGCTCTCTCTCTCTCTCTCTCTCTCTCTGTATATATGTATCTGTGTGTGTGTGTATGTATAGAGACAGAGAAAGCGCTTTTCTATATGAGGAATATATTTCTGTTCTGCTTCACTAATAACTTTTCTCTATGAACAGATTTTATTTTAGTGATAGAGTTTTTCTGGTCCACTTGTTTCCATTTTTTCTGTTTGGTATAATGTGTTTTTTTTCCCCAGTTCTTGCGAGGAAAACTTACCATGACATTGGGAAACAAGGTTATGAGAAAGCCAGGTGATGCTGTGTTCTGAGAAGGAGGAAGAGAATTTCAGTGCATTTTGCCATACTGTTTACATGGTGTTCCCTTTTTTAGGAAGATGAGACTAAGCCAGAAGACTGTATACCGGATGTACCAGGCAATGAGCATGCCAGGGAGTTTCTGGCTCATGCACCAACCAAAGGGCTCTGGATGCCACTGGGGAAAGAAGTCAAAGTTATGCAGTGTGAGTGTGGAGTTTTAAGTAACACACCCAGCACACGCTTTATAAATCGCAACTGACAAAGCATCTTTACTTCTCTGATTTAATTTGTTCTGTGTTCATTGTTTTTTATCAATTTGGGAACTTTTTGGCTATTATTTCTTTTTCAGACATCTATTCTGCATGCTGTCACACTTCTGTTCTGAGGTTTCATTATGTGTATGCTGTGAAATTCACTATGTGAATGTTACGGAATCCCACAGGTTTCTGAAATAGTCGGTTTTCTTCATTTTTCTTTCTGTTTCTCAGTCTGGATAATCTCAATTATGACCTATCTTTAGGTTTGCTTACTCTTTGTCTTGCAATCTTTGAATCTGCTGTTAAAGCTCTGGTTCATTTTTCATTATGATTATTGTGTTTTCATTGCCAATATTGATTTTTAATTCATTTTTATAATTTATATCTCTATTGATAATATCTACTTTGTGAAATATTTTCATACTTGTCTTTAATTCTGAAATCGGGGTGGACAGGGCACAAATGCCCAGGCTCTGAGGCAAGAGCCACCAAAAAGCCCCAAAAGGCCAAAAGTCCAAATCAACAAAGGACAGCGCCTGAGGAGAGGACAGGGCACTGTCTGTGGGTCTCACCCACGCACACAATTGCAAGAGACTTCAGGCTACAGGAACAACAAACACGGGGTTTATTTTATAAACGGGGGACACAGAGAGCTCACTGCATCCTCAAGGGGCGGCCACCTCACCCAGAACGCATCGGGGATGGCAGTTCTTTGGGAGGTGCTGGGTTAGACCAACAAACAGGTCTCTGAGACAGCAGGCCCAGGGCCTCTGGGGCTCCTTTCAGGCTACATCAGAGACAGGACCTGAGGCCCAGTCTCTGCAGAGTCCTTCGGCTTCTCTTCCTCCTCGAAGGGCGGCTGCTGGCTGCTTCTTTTCTTCTTTCTTCCTCGGAGGCCAGGAACGGACTTCTTTCTTCTCTCTTCGGAGTCTGGAACCGTCGTCTTTCTTCTCCTGGGGGCTGGTGTCGTTGTCGTGTCTTCTCCTGTTCTTCTCTTTTCCCCCGATTCCCTCCTTTTCGGTTCTTCTCTTCCCCCCACCTTTTCCCTCCTTTTTTGGTTCTTCTCTTTCTCCTCCTTCCTTAGGTCCCTCCAATCCTGGCTTATATCCTCTCCCAGAGTAGCATCCACAAGTCTGATTGGACCATTTTCAATCCTGGAGCTGACTGGACTGACCCATCAGCTCCTAGCACCTGATTGGTCCATTCAAAACGGCAGTTACTGGGCAGGAGCAACTGCCATAACTGACTTATGGTGGAGCAGCAGGCCTACCCAGCAGCTCCTAGCACCTGATTGGTCCATTCAAAACGGCAGTTACTGGGCAGGAGCAACTGCCACAACTGCTCTGGAGCATCAGGGTAAGAGGCCCCACCGCTCCTGCAGGCTCCCACTGCTAAGGCAGCTTGGTTCCAGTAACAATTCCATATACGTTGTTTTAATTAGATCTTTGAACATATTTATAAAAGCTGATTTAAAGCCTTTGCCTAGTAAATCCAATATTTGGATTTACTTTACTCCGTGAATTTTATATTTTTTTGTGAAACTGGACATTTTATGTAATATTGTGTTCTGGAAACCAGATTTTCCTTCCTACCCAGGGTTTTTGGTGTTCCTTTTTGTTATCTAGGTACTTTTCTACATTGTTTAATTTCCAACTTAGATAAGGAGATTTAGAGAACTTGCAACTGTTTTCATTGCTTTCATGGAAGTTCTCACCTGGCCATTCTTGATGTATTTTCTTTCCCATCCACTACATACTTTCAGTAGTTGCTAGCATAGAGCAAAATTGGCTGATCTTAGGTATAATCCCTCTTCATGCTTCCTGACCTCCTTGACTGGAGTTGCTTAATGTCCAAACACAGGATCTCACTTAGCTCATCATTCTCCTATGACTTGCTGACTTGTCTCAAATCCACCTAAGAAGATAAAAACAGGTGAGAGAAGAAACAAGGATCTGATTCATTCCTGTACTATTCCTCATCATTTTACTCTTGCCACACTCAGTGTCTGATGCCAAGTTCATAGTCACTAAAATTCTAAAACATGTATTGCCTTCAGTTGGCCTAGAATGTGAATATGCATTTCTTATTCTGTCTCCTCCTAGTTCCTTTATCAAGCCTTCTGCTGCATCCAATAAAAAACATCTCTAAAAAGGACAATTTCCGTTTACAGCAGGAAAAGCATATCAAGGCTTTGATGGTATCACCATTTGAAGAGAATTTGTGACTTTGTTAAATATGAGCAGTGTGTATGGTGGGTGACAGAGAAGCTATTTCCTCTAGTGTCTGTTGTTACATGTAAGGATCAGAGTCACTTGACTAGTAGAAAAGATTTATTTGAAAAACATAGCAAGCTACAAACTAAAAAAAATAATTCTCCCATTCTAGTACTTTTATATTGGATTGTCTGTAAATATCTGGTGGGGTAATACTCATTTCTAAAGCTACAAGATTAACGGATGCTTGGGGAAGCAGCATCTTCCTTTTCTAGGCTTTTACATGCTCATCTACTGATTTCATTTTGCTTTTAGAATTGGAATTTAATGAAGAAAAACCTTAATATGATATAGTGATTCTTTATCTGCATTAAATGAAACTGTGTTATCTTACAGAAATATTTTCCTTTTTTCTTTGCTTTTAGGTTGGCGCTGTAAACGGTATGGTCACCGAACAGGCGATAAAGAATGCCCTTTCTTTATCAAAGGCAACCAAAAATTAGAACTGTTTAGAGTAGTAAGTAGAACCCCACCATGATTCACCATATCAGAGATTGTGAATATTAATGACTCAGATAGTAATTGATGAACTGGAGTTTCACATAAAATAAATTCCTAGAAACCTTTTAGGACAAAGTATCAGGGGTTAACACACATCTCTGTTAAATTACATTTGTGTAACAAATTACTTCTTTAGCAGAAAACTAACTTTTTATTATTAAAGTGTCATTTGCTGGTCAACAGGTATAGTCAATGGGTTATTTTTCTGAATCAGACATATTTATTCAATTTTTTAACTTACATTAAAAAATCATGTTTCATAAACTAAAATCAAAGTCTTAGTCTTTAAGGAGTAGATATCTTTCAAATATAAGCTAGACATGTGTATATAAATGACATTTTTCTTTAGATGACAATAAAGTAGATCTATTATTTGCTCACTTTATTCTACTAGTCACCGCCCCACCATGTTAATTCACTATGCAAGAACTGCTTCTGCCGAGTGAAACATGGTGCTGTTTGGATGTACTGAGCTCAACAGACATCCTCCAAGGTGTTTAAGATAGCTGAAATATTATGTTTTCATTTTAACAATCAGAAGTAACTTATGTTGGATCAATCATTCCACTTCCAGGGGGAATGTCAATTTTTAGACATACTATTGAAGATAGTGGTAAATCTCAAAACTTAAACATTTTTGTTTTATTTAGAAATCCTACATTTAAGAATTTATTCTGTAAATACTACAGAGCATCAGTATGTACACAGTTTTTATGATGTATATGACTGAAAACTAAAAACTAAAGAAAAATAGTAAACAACTTAATAGTCTATTGGTGACATATCAACATAAATTACTGTAACACAAAGTACTTAGCCATTAAGAATTGTTTTCAAAGTATGTAATGTGTAAAAACGTTCATGAAAACATAAGTGAGAAGTAATAAAATTGTATATGTAATATGATTATAATTTTTCATATATTATGAATAATGATTGAAAGAAACTAAATGTTTATAAATAATTATATGTAAGTAGTGAGGTAATAGATTTTCTAAATTTGATTTTCTGGTAACACCTAAAATTTCTGTAATAAAGATTCTTTTATTGAATTGAGGTACTTCATATATCACAGCACTTCCCATACATATATTCTTATATTTAAGTACTTCAAGTAATTTTATTTTTTATTTTTATTTTTTTTAAGATTTATTTATTTATGCATACAAGCTGGGGCACAGGACAGATGTGCGGGGTGGCGAGAGGGCTCACCAGAGACAGAATGGGGAGCAGAACAGGCAGATCGACAGAAATACACTGCTGAGGGGAGCAGCGGGCCAGGCAGGAGAGGTCTGCCGCGCCATGTGGGACTCTCCCCAGCCGGGCGTCGAACTCGCGTCGCCGCTGCCGACAGCTCCACAGCGCAGCACCTAACTGCTGCGCCACCAGGGAGGCCCTTCAAGTAATTTTAAATTACCTATACTTTCAGACTTCTTTTGGTGGTACTTAAGTCATATTTTTGTATACATATAAATGTTTCCTTGTATATCATTTTGTAATTCACTTGTTTTTATTACTATCTCTTGGTCATCTATCCACATAGAATAAAGAAATAATTTGAATAGTCTTTTCATGATTCTGCCATGAATTATTTCCTTATAAAGAATATTTAAATTATATCCTATACTTTCCTAACTGGAAAATCCTTTTCACAGTCTCAGTGACTTTGAAGTGATGTGACCTTTAGGAAGGAATAAAACTTGCTGAACAAAAATATACCAAACTGGAAATGACTAGTTTTAGAAATATAGGGGCTTAATTTTTATTTAACTGAGAGTCTGTGACGCCTAACTCAATCTTAATCATTTCTCACCTTTAGGCACATGAAGATCCTATGTATGACATCATACGGGAGAATAAAAGACATGAAAAGGATGTGAGGTGAGGTCATTCTGAAGATAATAAGGAGTGAAATATTTGGAGGAAAGGAATAATCACCAAAAGAGACAGTGTATGGGGAATGAGGAGGCAGCCTGGTTTTACGTTGGCTAACTTAAAGCAGCGGGCTTGATCCAGCCCATTCATGCTGCTGATAATTCACATTGACAGCCCACATTGTAGTGTACAATTAATGCTCTTTCATGCGATTCTGTTTGTCTTCTCCAGTGTCTTAAGGGATCTGATTTATTATTTAAAATCATTCTTAGACAATGACCCAATCAAAAAACAGGGAGAAGAGCTAAAAAAGGCACTTCTCCCAAGAAGACATAGATGGTCAGCAGACACATGAAAAAATGCTCATCAGCACTTATTGTCAGGGAAATGCAGAGCAAAACCACAGTGAGATACCACTTCAAAACTGTGAGGATGGCCCATATCAAAATGATCAGAAACAACAAGTGTTGGATATGGAAAAAAAGGAACCCTCATACACTGTTGGTGGTAATGGAGCCTCCAGCCCCTATGAAAAACAGTATAGAGGTTTCCCAAAATATTAAAAATAGATCTACCATTTAATCCAGCAATTCCACTCCTAGCTATCTTCTGAGAGAACAAAAATAGTAATCCGAAGGGATGTATGCATTTCTGTGTTTACTACAACACTATTTTCAATAGCCAAACTATGGAAACCACCTCAGTGCCTGAAGGCAGATGAGTGGATTAGGAAGATATGGTATATATTCACAATGGAATGCTACACTGCTATAATAAAAGATAAACTCTTGCCATCTGCAGCAACACAGATGGAACTGGAGGGAATTATCCTAAGTTAAATAAGTCAGAAAGAGAAAGATAAATGCTGGATGGGGTCATTTATATGTGGACTATAGAGAAACAAAAACAGGACCAGATTAAAGCCAAACTAATGACAAACCTTAGAAATCTAACTCTAGAACTGAGGCTACCAGAGGAGGAAAAGGAAAGAGCATAATAAACTATGGTGGAGGACTATGGGTGTCTTGGTGTGGTGCTTGCGGTGTGGTAACAACACCTGAGGGGGGAGATTCCTGTATCTCTAAATCAAATATAGTGCTGTAAATCAATGTTACCTCAATTAGATAAAAAATCTTTCTTAGACATGACTAATGGATTTGTATGAAAGCACAGTATTTGTTTTTCTTTGAATTGGTGGTGATGAGTTATAATTGTTGAGGATGTGGATAAGAATAAGGAAAACATGCAAAAATAAAATTAAGCTCTCTTTAATGGGGTGGCTCTTTGTGACTGTTTTAACACTCATTATCACTCATAATTTTACTGTTAAAAGAAATATTTTAGTTTAAGTATTGTTCTCTGACCAACCTTTGTATGTTTAGGATACAACAGTTGAAACAGTTACTGGAGGACGCTACCTCAGATGAAGATGGGAGCAGCTCCAGTTCCTCAGAATGTAAAGAGAAACACAAGAAAAAGAAGAAGAAAGAAAAGCATAAGAAAAGGAGGAAAGAAAAGAAAAAGAAGAAAAAACAAAAGTGTAAGTCTTCCAAGTCAAATGAGAGCTCAGACTCAGACTGACAAGAACTTGACTTGTTCAACATTCTCATTTCAAAAATCAGACACTGGCCAAAGAGCAGAGGAATATGGGATCAGAGAGAATAGAGATGGACACTGAGAGGTGCCCCACCAGAGAGAGTCGTGTCTCCCAGGTGCTAGCTCTGAACAGCGGCCTTTTTCAGTGGCTTTGGGATTTCCTTTGACTGGCCTCTGCCAAGTACATGGACTCTGAGGAAGCTCCTCCAGGTGCTGCCACAGCTTTCACCCTTCACAGAAGGGCTACTTAATTCCCAGACTAGGTTTTTCTGTATTGTTGAGATTAATAAAGGCTCATTATTTTATTTAAAAAAAAAGAGCAGTCATGCATCTGATTTTGAATCATACTATACTTGTATGATCCAAATTTAAAAGGTACATAAGGTTTCACCATAAAAATCTTTCCTCTTCTCTCTCCTAGCTACTCAGTTCCCTTCTCCAGTGGCTAACAATGGCTATCAGTTCCTTGTGAAGTCATCCAAAAATACTTCATGTGTCACTAGCAAATATTTTTTTTCTCTTGAACACAAATGCTAGCAAACTGTACACATTTGCCTGTATAATTTTTGCCTTCTTTCCAACATGTTAAAGTGTGGTGGGTCTTGCCACACGCCAAGGCCTGCATATGTACTTTGGTCATGACTGGTTGAATTTTTTTGTATGGGTGGGATATCCTATAACAATGAAAAAATATGTATTTACTTGCTTAGATATTATTGCTATTGTCCTATGATTATTTCAGTAAGATTACAGGGATATAGGAACGACTATACTGGATCAGCCATCCACATTCCATAATACATCCCCCACTTCCTCATCATGTAGGCTAAGTGCAGCTCACCTGGAAACTTACAACTTTGTGCTGCAGCTAAGGCAAGTCAACAGGCTGGGTTGTTGTCTGCTGGCACATACTATATTGCTTGTTTGTTGAGCCAAAGTGGAGCCAGATCTTGCTTATAAGTAAGTGACCTTCCTTCTCAACCGGGATCTCTTGCTGCTTCCGTCACTCAAGGACCCAGGAACACACTCTTTCCACTTCCTCTTTCCCTTTAAGTTAGATTCCTCTTTAAGAATAACTGGTGCAGATCAAGCTGGCTCCTTTTCCAACTCTTTGCAGTAACTGCCACTAATCTTAGAAAGTTTTTCTCAGTATCAAAGTTGACTTATTACTTGTTATTTCTGAAAACCAGTTCATTCAGCCATATCTGAGCATCCTAGCTTAGCATGTAGCAGAAATTTCTCCTTCCAGGAATTTTCTCTCTCCTGCTGGACACCCATTCATGATAAACCTATCATTACAGTATGGAATAACATCAATGATTTTCAAACTTATGGGACATTAAAATCACCTGGAGTGCTTGTTAAAACCAGAATTTCTGATTTACTAGGGGATGGACTGGGGGATTTGCATTTCTAACACGTTCTCAAATGATGCTGATGCTGTTGGTTTAGGGCCCAGACTTGAAGAATAATTGCTCCAAATGTTAACCTTCCTCCATTTCCCACTTTTACTGGAATCTCACCATTCTTTACCGTCCTTGCAAGCTAATCCCTACCCCTTTGCCCTCACTCCAGGTTTCTGTCTTTTGTTTCTAGCCCAGATTCCACAATCCATCATGTCAGCCTATCATCTCCGTTGGCCTGTGGTCCCTTTGCCCAGATTACCTGGAAGAACTGAAAACCAAATCTTCCTTCTTCTGCTTCAGTACCAGACTTCTGAGCCTATAAAGTTGATCAGACTTTGTCATCCTAAAATCTATCAGCCTTGCTACTTTTCACTCCTTTTGAGGACAAAAGAAGCCACTAGTGTATCCTATCAAGCCGTCAGCATGGGTGTGACAGGCAGAATTATAACATGCCTGCTAAGGTTTCCTGGTCAAATCCGTAGGACTCTTACTATAGTGGATTTTAGTCCCATGATTAGATTGTAAGACACAGTTGACTTATAAACTGAATATTTGGGTGATCTGAAGCAGGTCACATGAGAATTTTAAAACCAACGTTGTTGTTTTGTTTTTTTACTTCTAGCAGATTGCAACGAGGAAGTCAGTTTCTGAGCTTCAGAAAACGATATGTTGTTGGTGGCTCTTTACCCCTTTATCTCCATCCAGTTTCCTAATATGGGCTTTTTCTCTGGGTGCTTTCTATTGTGTTCTGCTGATGACACAGGGATTTGTTTCAGCTCTGCCTCCTGCCACAGTACATCACACTTATGATGTGTTCCTCAACTTTGTTGAACTGGGCCAACCAAGTAGGAAAGGGAGGGAGTGCACCCCCTGGGGTAGTTGTTACTCTCTGCTACTCCCTCTTCATCCATTTCCTCAGGGGAGCCATAGCTCCCATTACTGTTGTCTGACGTTCCGTCCCCATTTCCTAATTGCATCACTGCTCGAGCATAGTAGACTTATCTGCAAGGTTTTTGACATCTCCAGGAATCCTGCACAATTTTGAGTTCAGAGAACTTTGGATTTCATCTATTTTATTTCATCTGGGGATGGCAGGATTAGGGGGAATACCTGTACATGCTTTCTTTCCTTTACCCAGATTCATCTCCATGATTGTTTCTAACTTTAACATTTCATCATATGTTACCACATCAAGACACTGCTCTGACCCAGCTCTTGGTCCACCTCTAGGGGTAATGTGGTCTTCACTCTCATGAGGGTTATAGAGCACACCCCTGAGTTCCCAAGAACTCTGAGACCCCACTGTGCTGTATCTCCTTCTCTGGCACAGCTACCATAAGCCAGATCATAAAAATGCAGTTTTTTTCAAAGTCTTTCAGAATTGTATTACAGGGGATCCTTCACCCTGTTCTATTATATTCTCTTTCTCAGCTACATGGCTTCCTTGAGGTGACTTCTATACAGTGTTATTTAAAGGGCCCTTACCATGTAGCTCTCTTTTCTGGCAACAGATGATTGAGCTCCATCTGTTTCTTCAGGAATCTTATCAGTTTCTGCGTCAATATTAATAACAGGATACAGGTTACCCCACCTATGTTTTGGCTGTTGTCTTCTGAGTGAATGTCTTGGTTTTCACTCATGTTTTAAGCCTTCTGAAAATCAGTTTCAGTCTTTTGCTTTCATTTTATTCCCCAAAGCCACTGTAACATTAGATTTTGCAGTGTTATTAAAATAGGGAATACAGGTCTTCAACTAAGTGTAGTGGATCAGGGGTACTGAGGTACCTGGAAGCCAGGATATTCACTGAGCACCACTGAATATGGAAAACACTGACTTCCATTTCTGAAACCTAGAACGAGAACATGTTGGTAACCATTCTGTCTCCTGCACCAGTATGGCCACACCAATCGTTAAAATATTGTCTCCTCCATGCCAGTTGGTAGCTAATGCCCCCCTCTCTCAGTTTTCTCCCTGAATTTCACCAGGATTTGATAAATTAAGGGGGAATGACTGTAACAGAACCCTTCTTCAGCACTGGAGTATGTTCTGGCTAGTTGGTTGGTGCCCACGCCATACCAGTCAGCATAATTATGATGGTCACCCATGTGTCTCATTTTAAAATAGACCAAGCACACATTAAATGGGATAGTCATGGTGACAGAAAATATAATTCAGGTCAGGACTCATGGGGCAAAGGGGAACAAAAAAAAAGGATTTAAGGGCCTGCCTGGTGGCACAGCAGTTAAGCGCTGCGTTATGGAACTGGCAGTGGCGATGTGAGTTTGACGCCAGGCCAAGGAGATTCCCACATGGTGCAACAGACCTCTCCTGCCTTGCCTGCTGCTCCCCTCAGTAGTGTATTTTCATCGATCTGCCTGTTTTGCTCCCCATTCTGTCTCTGGTGAACCTTCTTGCCGCCCCACGCCTCTGGCCTATACCCTAGCTTGTATGCATAAATAAATCTTTTTTTAAAAAGGATTTAAAAGCCTTTCTAAACCTACTTATTCAAAAGTATTCACATACACATTCTTCTGCATTTCCAGTCTTCAGGGGTAACCACCACAGTGCTATCAATAACTCCAGTCACATTTTTCTCTCAAACAGATTTTTGGAAAGGCATTTAATTTTGTTAAGACAGAATGTATTCAGTTGGCAAATGAAGTTAAAACTATTAACTGTATAAAAGAAGCAATGGTTATACTCAAGTCAGTGTTCATGAGGGAATTTAACACAGTGAGCTGATCTTATGAACTCAATTTCACTATTGAGGAATATATCAAAGATTCTGTTGGCTGTGGCATATAATATATCAGTACAAGCATTTGGGTTCTTTCCTTCACTGAAATAAAGGAAGAGATAATGTCTCAGCTTATAATTCAACGTTGTTTTAAGAGGTTGGAAGCCAACAGAATGAAGTCCATATAACTACAGAGACAGATAATTTCCCAAATAAAAGCCTCACCATATACACTGTATAAGACAGTTGAACAAAATACCATAATAGCAGGTCTCACCACTAGCACCCGCTACTAAAGAGTCATACACAGCAAAATCACAAGAGTTACTGAAGTTGCTTTTTTTCTCCCTCATTAATGACCCTAAACTCTCAATACAATCCTACAAATGCCTTTCTTATTCTGCTACTAATGTATGGAACTTTAGAGATTTCTCCCAAAATTTCATCTGAGTAACAACTAGTAACTTCTTGACTCTTCCCTCTTAGATCTTACAGGTCTATATCCATACTGCTTCCAGAATAATCTTTCTGACCCAACTTTTTTTTTTTTTTTTTTTGGCCTGGTTGTGTACTGGATTCTTTTTTTTTTCCATTTTTTTTTATTGTTATTATGTCTTTTACATTTTGTATTCCCCTTGGGCAGCCCACCACCAATTCACCCGTGATCCATCTCCATGGTCCCCTGTATTCTCCTCTCTTCCATTTTGTGCCCTTATCCTCCCCTCCCCCCTCCTCCACCGCTGAGTGTCTCTCTCCCACCCGGCCTCCCTATAGTTCTGTTATAAGTGAAACCATTCGATATTTTTCTTTTTCTTTCTGGCTTATTTCACTGAGTATGATTCCCTCTAATTCCATCCATGTCGCTGCAAATTGCATGTGTTTATCTTCTTTCCATGCTGAATAGTACTCCATTGTGTATATGTACCACATCTTCTGGATCCAATCATCTATTTTTGGACATCTGGGTTGCTTCCATG